>CATIWQ010135638.1:0-11932 GCA_949673415.1 Euphorbia schlechtendalii | reverse complement strand
TACATATGTATATATATATACATATGTATGTATATATACATGTATGTATATATATATATATATGTACATATATATACATATATATGTATATATATATATATATATATATATGTGTGTGTGTGTGTGTATATATATTAATATCTGTGTGTGTATCCAAATATTTAAGCTCTTCAATTTTCATTTTGAGGTTTTTAAATATTTTCTATGATCTTAAATAACTATTTAGGGACCCAAATATTATTTTTAACGAAGAGAACTCCCATTTGAAGATCGTCGGACGGTCGAAAATCTTGCGATTCAAGGATAAATATCCCGAAAAACAGTCGTCATTGAACATGCGAGCTTGTACAATATCTCGTGTTCACACATACCAAATGAATTTGCATATTCTTTTCTCACTTGACGTTGTTGAAAACTCAATTGAAATTATTTTATAGAGAAAAACTTAATTTATTTTCTCTATCCCAATAACAGAAGTTGAAATAATTTCTCTTTCTCAAAATGTGCAAATAAAAATTTTTATAGAGAAATAAAATAGTTGTTAAAAACCCTGTAAATTTTTTTTTTTAGAGAAACAAAAGAGTTGTTAAAAACTCTTTATATTTTTTACAGAGAAACCTTTATATTTTTCTCAACTTCAAAAAATTTCACAACCTTTTTCATTCACCTCAAAGAGGAATTCAATTAAAGTAAATCATATTTGTAATAGCAAAATTTATTACTCTCAATGAAATAAATAATATAAAATAAACATGCTATACATTGATATATAGATAAAATATAGTTGTTGAAAACTCAGAATAAATACGTGTATCCAAATATATATATTTTCTCCACTTTAAGAAAAAATATATAAATATTCTCTTCTTTTCTCGTAAAAGAAAAACTATATATTCTCACTTGTAAAAATAATGAGCTTTGAATACAAAATCAAAATTTACTATCACACTTAAAAAGAAAAAATTAATGAACATGAAAGTTTGTCATTTTACAAAAATAGAAATCAAAACTTCATTGAACCCGACACTTTCAAAATTTGTGGTATAAAAAACCATCTCGTGAATCCACTTCCAAGAATATATGCAAATACAAGAACATTTCTCTATCAAATATTCAAAATATATTTTTAATATATCACAAAATAAAACCTTATTACAATAAGGATTTTAAATATATGAACTTAAGAATTTTCTTTTTCTCAAAATTGAAAAGAATATTTCTTATAAAAACTGGAAAATCTCTCTCATTTGAATGAAAAATTCACTTAACATAATTGTATTGTATCCACAAAATAATACCATAACACATGGTAACTCTCAAGTATTCACAATACATGATAAGGTTGCTCAATAACCATTTTTTCTATATATTATAATCATAAGAGATACACATAAACTTCTTAAAAAGTTTCTCAACAAAGTATTCTAAGACACCATCATTCATCCTTTATGATTCTCATTCTCAAAATCACATTAAGTACATGACATATATACAACAATGTTATATATGCTCAACACAAACTATCAACACACAAATTAAGGCTTTTGAACCTTATTACAATACCCTCCCATTTTCAAATAGAAATAAATTTCTATAACTCTTATACAATGTTCCTCATAAAAATTTTATTTGAACACAAATACTAAAATTTTTAATATATGATGTAAGCACAATATATTATATAGAATAAGTAAAAACATAATATGAATTCTAGAACGTATATACCTGTGGGTGAATATACGGAACTCATATTTTCGTTTTCGATACACTTGAAGGCATGCCAAAATGATGATTTACATGGAACTTTCTTATTACTTAGATTAGAAATTGGCCTTAAAACTCACTCTAGCCAACTCACAATATCAATAAAGCAGCAGCCTTCAAGAACCCTGGAAGAAAGATTCTCAATCTTGATACATCAACTCATCACACACAAAGTTCCCATGCACCTTAAAACATCGACATTACATTTGTTTAGCAACAATTAAAATAAGAACTATGCAATAAATAATTTAAAAAGGTTCCTTTGAAATTGTCATGGCATCTCCACTGTTCTTCATAATGTCAAGTCAAAAGCAATAATTCTCAGTAATTCTTTGTTGTATAATTTCAGTGTTATTGTAGAATTGCAATCATCCCAACCTCCATCATTATTGTTCCTATTATATTAATTTGAGATAGAAGAAATAATAAAATGGAAATATAAAATATCTCAGAAACCAAACCGATAAAGTTAATAGTAACGACTAAGAGTTCTTCCAAGTTGAATGATTTGTAGCCCAATGAATTTCCACAACATGCAATTCAATGCTACGGCTACATACTCTTGTACTCTTGTTTTCCATACATCGTGGTTTCTTCTGCTTCAAAAATTAAATAATGTTAACCATTCCATAATTTAGGAACACAAAATATCCTTTAAGATTGTTGTAAAAAAAATGACAAAAATCGAATAAATAAATAAACTCTTCAATCTCAATTTTCTCTTTCGAATGTGGAGATGTTAACCAAATTGAGAAGTCCATTATATGCAATTTCCTAGTTGAACCTTCAACCAAATAACAAATCTAATCAATAGAATATGTATATAAATATATAACATAAGTATTAAAAACAAGTTAAAGAAACTAGAACACCGATAAGCTGAATCATATCGAACGAAATTATCCTTAAAGGATACTTGTAATTCCTTCCAGGATTAAACAGCTCCTTCACTCTCGATTTGAAAGTGAAATCAGAAACAGAGATGCAATATCATATCAAGAAAATCAGCAAGAAAAAATAGCAAGGATAAAATTTTTTTTCTCTTAGTATATGTAGTAAAGAACTACCAAAATTAGAAAGCAAAAGTTGCTTATGCTCTGTATTTAAACTCAAAGAATACAACCATGTGTATAGAATAAAACAATGGTCATTTGAGCCATAAAAAAATATTCAAATTAAATTACTCTGCCATTAAAGCCATCAAAAATCCAAACAGCAAACTCATAAAAACAAAAATTGCATAACTGATTCAATTTTAAACGAAAGCCATAAAACCTACATTTATATGAACCAAAACAATTGAAATGGCTATTATTGTTGTAAAACAAAAACGTATGTCATTAATGTATTATTAAACATAATTAAAATACTTTCATTTCAAACGATTTTATATACTTATATACATAAACTATAATATCATAATAACATAACTTATTCAACATATAGTTATATTATAAACTAGTAAAAACAATTCTCTCAATAAAATTATTTATCAAAAATATTCTTTTGAAATAACTTTAATATTTTTCCAACAGTTATACTAGAATTTGATAGGTTAAACACATCAGATACATAAAGTTTGAATAAATAATTACCATATAAGTAATTTTAACAGTTTCAAATCCAAAATACATTTGAGTTATAAAAAATAAAAATAACAATATTCAAGTACTCAAACATCCAGTTGTCAAATTAATTTTACAAATGTAATAAGCATCTTAGGTAAAATCAAGAAAAAACAGTAATGAAAGGCCTTCTTTCCTGCATTTTAGTATTTTTGCTCGACCAAAAGTAGAGCCATTCCTTGTCTTCTTATGTGGCATAACACCGAAAGTATGCACTTCAAATTGAATGCTGAAAAGGGATATAAACATTAATAATTGATGATTGAAAATTTGGGAATTGTCTAAAATTTCCCCATTAAAATTATAAATTTACTTTTACAATTTTATTAATGGGACATAAGCATTTTTTTTATACAGTTTGAAGAATGCAATATGGATTTTCAGGTTACAAGTTTTATTCGGAGCAAAGCAAGATATGCAGGTTGATAATGCTGGTCAATTATGGTTCAATGGAAGGTTGATCCTCAATTGACAAGTCTAATGTCATGAATAAATAACTTGTACAAAAGAGAAAATTCTATTTTTGATCCCAAATCTGTAATAATCTAAACTTTGGGGAATTTGTTGTGCTTAACCCGATTTATGATGAGATTAGGGAAGCCAGATTAAGAATAGCCATTGGCTAGTACTAAAAGGCAACAGGTTTCCCTCAAATTTGGGAAAAGTGCTAATTTAATTAGCTAATTAATGTGCCCATCCATCATCTCAGAATTTCGCTAATTAGTGCTTACTGAGTTGTGCATGTCTAAGTAATATATTTAATTAACATAATACTGTAATTAATTAGTTAAAGTCAATACAGTGTTTTTTTTAGTGGAGTTGTTATGTAAAATGTAGTATGATATGCTGCCATGTTTGATTCCATAATTTCTGGTTTTCCTCGTACTTTGTCTCTCCATAATAACATTGCTCTATTATCATCACTTAATTCAAGTTCTAATATAAGTCGGGGGGAAATTGGAAGAATTTTATAATTATATAACCTCGAAATATACCAAATGATACCAGAATTACACCTGAAATTGCTAATCGGAAAAGAAGCTGTCTAATTTGCGTTAATCTCTTGTCATGTTACAAATCAGCAAAACTATAAGCCGAATACTAAATTTTAACACTAAACATTTTGTAAGAATTAAAACAGTATCTAAATTGTGTACTCTGATAAATATTGTTGTTGTAAGGATTATTGTATATGCTTGAAATAATTATTGAACATAATAAATTTTACGGCAAAATAGAAAAGCTAACATAAAATGATAAGTAATATTTTTATAAGAAATGATAGGGTTCGTTTTGAAAGAATCTAAATCAATTAAATTCATGTTGTCAAATTCCCTTGTTTGGAATCAAACAAATATTGATAGAAATCATGCAAGATTTGAATTCTGGTGAATCGAAGGAATAGAAATCTTGCAAAAATTTGCAAGATTTTGCAAGATTTCAAAGGAATTCATTTAAGTTATGTCTTTGAATATTGTTTTATTATTTTACATTCTCACATGATTTTAGTTAAAAGAGTCAAAATACTTTTATAAATTATTTTGAAAAAATGTAAAATATATTAGTTAACAATCAATTGAATTCTTTAGTATAAAAAAAATTTCTAAACAAAAGAATTTATTTGAAAATAAATTCAATTGAATTCTCTTAAGTGATTTCAATTCAATTCATTTCATTTTTTAGGAGATTTGTTTCCAAACGCGCCCTCAATTTTTGTTCATAAACTTTTTAAAATAAATCAAAATTTTCTGCCAAAAAGCAACAGAACAACAACTATTTGCATATGATTTTTATATTTTAAATCAAAATTCGAAAAATCATTTTCAAATTTTGTTAATATATTTACTGGAAAAACTAGCTGCCAGCAATAATAAGATTATACCAACAATAGCTGGTTGCTGAGTTTGACCCCTTTAATGGGTCAATTGCGGCTAAAATCCAAACTGTGTAGTACTAAAACGAAAAATGAAAACGTATATCAAGAAATGCTAAAGATAATGTGCATTTAGGCTTCCAATACATGATCGAAATATGAAACGTTAATGTCTAAGAGTTGTTGTCTATTGTAATTTGGATGGTTTAAGGAAAAAACAAAAGTTATTAGCATTGTGGTTACTATAGAAAAAAAAGGGCAAATTTAAAAAATTTCATGTAATTTCATTCATTTATAAAAGGGTTTGTGGTTTCATAAACTTTACAAATAGAGTATTTTTAATATTAAATTATGTCACGAAAAATGGCCAATTATTCATTTTTATCTCAACATTTTTAGGATGGTTAATCAAAATTCAATACATATTATTGATTTAAAATTTTTTTAATTATACAAACATTTTTTTAATTAAATTACAATAACGAACTTTAAAAAAATCATAAAAAATAAAATAAAATTCTGAAAATTACTCAAATATTGACGTATAATTTTTTAAATAATGAAGTTAAATTATTAAAACGTTGATATTAAGTGTAACTCCATTATTTTGAAACCACATACCCCATTTTACAATTTTTTTGAAATCACATATTTCATTTTGAAACATAAAATCATTCAAGACTTATTTTGCAAATGAATGAAATCGCATTGTACTTTTTTTAAGGTTTGTTCTTTCTTTTTACATTGGACACTTGAATATATATATTGTATGTGATTGAGCTTGACATAAAGTATGTACATATCAATTTGAAAAAAATAAGAAGCAAACTTCATCTTTTCCCTTTTTATTCTACAAAAACGTTAGTTATAACAAATCAACATAAAGGTTTGAATTAAGTACATCTAATCAGTAAATTTACTCAAAGAAGACCAGAATTGTGAAAGCATAATAGTAATTCCTCTTTCAAGTTTATTAAAAATTTACATGAAATCTAAATTACATAAAGTATCCTTTAGCATGTTTAATTACGTGGCTTCTGAATATTTACTGCAAGAAACATTAAATTAAAAGTAAAATGTTTACCAAGTTATTAACACTAAAAAGCACATTAAGATTTAGCTCTAAAATTGTATTCAATAATGAATATTATATCCCAATGTTTTCATAACCGTACCGGATATTAAACCGGTGAAGTTACTGGTATGCAACTATTGGTATGATCGGTGATATAACCGGTAGTTTTTCCGGATAATTAATTTCTTAAAAATTATTTTACATATAAATATACATTAACATCTATATATTTATAATATAAGTATAAGAAATTATGTTTTATTTTATTTCATATCTTTACAATTATACTTAAAAATATATTTTACATTATTATTGTGCCAACTTTCATAATTTAAACATGTAATACTCGTACTTTTTATATATCGGTATTTTTACTGAACCGTACCGAAAATTCTAACAGTACGCGATTTTATTGGTTAAACCGGCAATACGGTATAGTATTGATAACATCAATATATCCATTACAAGTTTTGATTACGTGGAATGTGACTTTTGAAGTCAAAATAATTATGCCATATCTCAGGACTATTGAAAAATAGGAGCAAAAAGGTAAATCTTGAACCGAAAAATAGAAAAAGGATACTAACGAGAAAGGTGAATTTAACAGTAAAGATTTCACTTTTTAAGTTGTATTTTCAGCAAATATCAACGACTAATTTATCTAATTAAATCAAAAGAAAGCAGCTTTAATTCAACCCATACATGCATTTTTCAAAACCATTCTCTTAATCAATTAATTATATTTGCCAAATGAAATTTTATTTTATATTATGATAAAATCAGAAAGAATAGTACAATCTGACGGTCAACAAATTCAAAGCAAGGCAGAATGATATTATAAAAAAGATCAACAAGTGGGGTGTATAGCTCAAAAAAACAAATGAACTAAAAATTAGGCAGCTACGTACTTCAAGAAGAGTTTATAGTTAGTGTAGCAAAACAAAGCTCTTAAGCCAAGGTGATTATTAATATTAATTTTTTTAATAATTAGGAGACATGGAAACAACACCCACGTTCTCCTCCTATCTCTCTTTTTTTTCTATTTTCTATAACTAATTACCTTTTCATATCCCCTAATTGTCAATTCAGTCCATATTTTTTTAAAGTTGAATGTTTTATCGCAGTTTTTATTTAAAAAAATGTTCAATTGAAAAAAAAAAGTTGAATTTTACGCTACATAATTACTCGATGTTCTGTTTTGCAACTCAAATGTTCTTTAAGATGTTTAGCCTTATTGAAATCACATGTTTAGCATTTGATTTAATCAATTTTTTTCTATATGGTGTGTGATTTATTCAATTTTAGTAAGATAATTTCGTGGATTAATGAAGTTCGATAAATTTGTGTATGGTCAGCAAAATTATGCTTATGCTACAAAATAATGATGGCATTTTGTATTTTATGTCGGCATTTGTATTTTATGTCTTTCATGTAGATAAAAAATCAAATAGAGAAAAATCAAGTAGATCAAAAATCAAGCAGATCAAAAATCAAAAGGCAAAAATTAAATAACTAAACATAAAAAAAAATAATAATAATTAAGTTATAAAACATGACGAAAAATGATATTTAAGTCCATTTTCACCGTGTGGCTGAATCTAAGGCTGAAGTGAAAAACAGTGGATTTGTATTCCATAAGAGTATGATATCATATACAACAAGGTTAATTAAGCAATTATGCAATGAGCTAAGAAAACAAATGACTAATAGATTAGGGACCAGAAAGGTCACTATGCCTAAAATTTTCTAATCATTTTTTAAAAGTAGAACTCCATATATATTATCCCTCTTCATCTTATTGATAGATTGTATTGTAGTGGTGTCTGTGTATTGTTCCAAGGAATAAATATATAGCATTACCCTTTCTCTCTTGTGAACCTCCATAAATACCCTTATCATCTCTATACCGTAATCTTTTCTTTCTCTCTCCACAATTTTTCTTGATCAAGAGGAGCTCAATTTTGTTTGGTTGGTTTTTGTGATCATGGTGGGTTTTATTTCTCTTTTACTTCGTCTCAATTATTTTTACATCAAAACTAATTGATTT
The DNA here is from genome assembly GCA_949673415.1 of Euphorbia schlechtendalii. NCBI lineage: Eukaryota > Viridiplantae > Streptophyta > Magnoliopsida > Malpighiales > Euphorbiaceae > Euphorbia > Euphorbia schlechtendalii. The sequence goes on along the minus strand of CATIWQ010135638.1, from coordinate 3,548 downwards.
TGATTTGATTTTAGGGAATTCCAAAGCCTGCATGGTTGGATGCTCTTTACACAGAGAAATTCTTTGTGGGTTGTTCTTATCATGAAAATGCTAAGAAAAATGAAAAGAACGTTTGCTGTTTGGATTGTTGTGTTAGTATTTGCCCTCACTGCGTACCGTCTCATAGATTCCATCGTCTTCTTCAAGTACGTCGTTACGTTTATCATGATGTTGTCAGGCTCGAAGACCTACAGAAGCTCATCGACTGCTCCAATGTTCAGGTTCATAACAATTGTCTCTATTACTATTACTAGAGAATGGATCGAATTATTTCTTTAACTTGGTTTTGATGTTTTTTTCTAATGGTATATATAGCCCTATACTATAAATAGTGCAAAAGTGGTGTTCATCAAGAAGAGACCTCAAAATAGGCAATTCAAAGGGTCTGGAAATTATTGTACTTCTTGTGATAGAAGTCTTCAAGAACCCTTTATCCATTGCTCTTTAGGCTGCAAGGTACTTTCACTCTATTTCATATATTTTCATTTAATTCCACTTACTATATAATTTAGCAAAGTGAAATTTGTTACCCACGATATGTAGCTCAGTTTGTGAGAGTTGAACTCAAGTTCGAATCTCACTAAATATATTTGTACGTGAGAGATATAACGAGTCTACATTGTGACCGTAGCTCAAACAAAATTATTTCAATGAAGATGATTTTACTTTATAACAAAAAAAGTGAATTTTCATGGAATGGTTAATATGTTTATCAATAGATCAAAATTCAGTCTAGAAAGGCTTAATAATCATTAGTAGATTTCTACTATATGAATTTGGAATTAATATACATTTATACACATCTCATATAGAATTGTGAACCTTCAAAATTGAAGAATTCATCACACTATAGGAATATCAAGTTTAATTTTATGAGTATGACATTATCTTAGTTTTATCAAAAACCAAAAGAATTTATTGTAGTTTTATGGGTATTTATATTATAAATATTTAACGTTCCATAAAAGAAATATATATTTATAGTTGATTTGTGATTTGTTTGAATATATAGGTGGATTTTGTGCTTAAACATTACAAGGATTTGACTCCTTTTTTAAGGAAATGCCACAGTTTAACACTTGGTCCGGATTTTTTAATTCCTCAAGATATGGGAGAAGAAGAGATGATAAATGAGACACCTGATTCGACAGTTGATGATCCAATGAGTTGGTCTTCCGGCAACTCATATGGATCATCAGAGAACACAAGCACCACTATGTGCACTGAAATTGTAAGAAAGAAAAGAAGTGGATTACATGGATGCGGAAGATCGGCTAATAAAGATTCCGAAGAAGACATGGCTACAAGCATGAGTAGAAGAAAAGGCATTCCTCATAGATCCCCTTTGTGTTAATTTAGTTAAGCAATATTAACAAGAGAAACCCAAAAAGGAAAAAAGAAAAAAGATCATATCTCTATTACAAAATTTAAATTTGACAATTTTGACTGAATCTATAAAAAATGTTGTTTCTCTTGCTAGTTTGAATTAATCAAGTTAATTAATCACTTGGTCGGAGGGTTTTGTCTTAATGGCATCACGTGATTCCCAATTCCAAGTTATGGTTTTGTACAATTTTCAAAGGGTTCTTTTTCTTTTTTATTTTTATAAGATTATATTAATAATTCAAGTAATAAAATCGAGGTCTTTCTATTTGGACACTGTGAGGCATGTTGTACGATCATGTATTTGTTAATTTTGGTTTCCAATTTTTATTTCCCAACTTGAGAATAAGTTAATTTTATTTGCTCATCAATAAAAAAAATTAAAAATAAAGAAGAGAGTTATTTGCTCACATACACGTGTCTTCCAAAATTAAATTATTTATGATAAGATGATCTTTTTATGAAAAAATTTATTTCATCCATCTAATTTTGATATATTATTTTAATCCATCTCTATTTATAAATAATCTTTTATTTAAAAGAAATAGTTGAAGTTTACTTTTTTTTTATTCTTACTATTGTGATTACTAGACTTTTTTGCCGGTTTGAGTCGGGTTTTTTTTATTAAAAACATAAACCTAAGTCCGATTCAAGTCTATAATTTATAATTTCGGGCTCGGATCAACTTTACGATGTCAATTCCAAACTGGGTTCGCGGTCCATAAATATTTTTTATTTTAAATTTTTATTAGACTAAAAATGGAAAAATTAACAAAATAGATTAAAAATGTGTTAAAATTTATCATAAAATTGAATTATTTACTCAAATCTTTAATATTTGATAGAATATATTATAATCAAGTATAAAAATTTGATAGGACAAAATATAAAAATTTTATAAATTATTTAAATAAATATGTAAATATAATAAATAAAATTATTATTTGTCAGACCGGCTTGACTATTTACATAAATATCAAACCTAATTCATAAAATTCCGGGCTTTGATAAACTTGAATCATTATTAATAAAAATATGAATGTGCAAACCCGATTCAATAAACATATCTAGCGAATACACACATTTTTGAATATTTGTATTATAACAATCTAAATACTTACAAATTAAAAGCCCAGGGCCCTTTGTTTCAATAACTAGAAAAGAAACCTGCAGCAAGTGCACTTGCCTAGGGTCCCATCTTGAAATGGGCCCGATTTCTGGTTCAATTATCTAAGCAATTTGATTTTCAAATTATAGGATGAAAATTAATTCATGGCAGACTTTTCTAATAGTATTTCTTATTATTTTAGTCAAATGAATTTAAACTCTGATACTACTATCAAATTAAATTAAATTAGTTTAAATTAACATTTATATTATACTTTTTAATTTCTATTATTTTCTTGGAAATTAGTCTAGATTGTTTTATTCGACTTTCAACTAGCAAATGGTTTTCGCTAGATATTAAATAAATTTAAGCACATATTAGTAGAATCCTAATTACATTCGATCATTGTTGAATTTTTCTATTTTTCTAATCATATTTGGTTTAATTCATCGCCTATGTTAATTGATTATGATATTTTTGACTTTTATTTATAGTTTTTCAGTTTGTCGATTTAACTTAGAAATAGGAAATTGTTTCTTTTGTAGATCCAGTTTCATGTATTTTTTTTGTTTCTATGTGCATATTTTAGAGGAGTGGGAGCATGAATTCTCGTTCATGGTAGCTAGTGCTGGAAGCTCAGTTCCGAGAGAAATTCAAAATCTAATTATACTTTGTCGAAAAGCTATATAGTAATTTCATTGTTAAAATATTCCAAAAGAAGAATGAAATGATTGTTTGATTTGTAGTGTACACTGCAAAATGACACCTACCCTTTTTTTTCATTTTGGTGTTGTGTTGCAGGTACTTGAGCATTCTTATATATCATCAGTTGTGTTAAATTGATTTTTTCTAGTTTCAACTTTTGTTTCTTGTTTATTAAGCCATTTCTTTAAATATAACAATAATTTTGCTCATTCTCTACCTCGAGCAGGAACTTCGGAAAATATTGTGGGGGAGTGGACTTCTACCCCCGTCGTAGCTCGTGTGCTTTGATTGCTTCTAATGAAAATATTTCCTT
>CATIWQ010135620.1:0-45096 GCA_949673415.1 Euphorbia schlechtendalii | reverse complement strand
GATTAACATAAAAGACTTAGCACGAAATACGCATTATGACACATAGACATATCATAAACTTCGAAATAGAAAGTATAAGTAGAAAGCAAAGCAAAGTTGTAAGGTATGCAAGTGAAAGCTAAAGTTGATCAAACCGTATCCACTTGTTAATGGGAGTCGTCAATTCCCGCAATTCCTGTTTCTACTTTGAATTCGGCCTCGACCCGTATAGAACCTCCGCTAGGATGCTATTCTTTGCCAAATTCCCTCTGAATTAATTTCCCGACAACTTCCTCTCGTTCCTTGAAGCTCATCTTCCTCCACTGCAGTTTCACCCTCCGCTTGAATAATCTCTCCCTCGCAATTAATGTCTTCATCATTAGCTAAAAGAAGGATTCTGAGTTTTCCTTCGGGATACCGATGTTGAGGAGAATATAGTTGAGCGCACCTAAAACAAAGACCTTTCCTTCGCCTTTCCTCCCAATCCTTCTATGAGATATGTTTTGTACCCCTGTTACGTAACACGGACTGTTGCTCAAGTCTATTGGAAATGGTAGAAGACTTTGGGCTTTCTAAATTCACATTAGATGAAGCACAAGAATTAGACCCATCCCAGCTCTTATTTTCATTAATAGAAATACTCTCATTTTTCATTGAATAACCCATGTGCTTGAGATCATGTGTCAAGAACCACCTGTCGTACTACCCAAGAACCAGCTCTGCTTCCACCACTATGGCTACTCCCCTTTTCTCTTTATATTAAAGCCTCAGCCTTTCTTGCTAATCTTATGGCTGCCAATCGTGTCACCGGAAAGTGCATCTCAACCTTCTCTTTAATTTCTTCCTTTAACCCACTCAAAAAATAACTCACATACTGCATCTCAGGTTGTCTTGGCACTAATGAAGCCACAAACTCAAACTCTTCAATAAACTCTACAACAAACCCATGTTGTTGCATAGAAGCTAGCTCTTGATAAGGGTTATCGGTTTCTAAGTAACTAAACCTTTGAATTAATTCTTCTTTGAAAACTTCCTAAGTGAGTTGAGATGAAGCTTCATTGAGGATTTTAAACTAGTGAATCACTACTCCTTCCATACATACCTCTACATTTGCTAACCATAGCTCCTTCGTGGTTGAATTAATCTGAAAGTACATCTCTACTCTAGTGAGCCACCCCACTAGATCTGTTCCATCAAACCATGGAAGCTTAATCTTCCTCCCTGAATGGTTAACGCCTCCACCTGCTTCCGTTTTAGCTGGAATTAGGTTGCCCAAACTTTCTCCGCCTCCCATTTCAAGGTGGAGCCTTGAAGCTGGAGTAGCCACGATACGCCTCTCCCTACTCTGATGGCTAGAACTACCTTCACCTATTTCCCCTTGGATTCTTGCATTTTCAGTAAAGTCCTCTTCTTCATAAAGCTTCTTTTCCATTTTCCTCATAAAAAAGGATAGTTGAGCTTGTATCCCCTCTAGTGACTCATTGGTTCTCTTTGTTCACAAAGAATGTTAACGACATCTTGTTCCACTTTTGCCAACCTCTTTTCTTGAGCATCAAACTAGGATTGGACCCTTGGATCCACTTCTCCGAAGGGTTTTGTCATCTGGCAAGTCGGACCAAATGATAGAGAACTGATATGGAATAACAGAAAAACACACTAACAATAACTTGTATTACTGAATCAAAGTCTCAACAGAAGAGATTACAAGAACCAAAACTAAAGAAGACACTAATAAAAATGTAATAAACTCAAAGCTAAGCTCCACACAGGGCTATGCCCTTTCCCAAGCTACAAGCTTGAAACCCAAATACTAATTTTCTCCCCTAAAAAAGCTGTCGCCTAGTCTATCTCTATTTCTCTTTATATATCACTTAATAAACCCTAAAACCTATCTCTTATTTGAATTACTATTCTACCCTTAATTCATTAACCATTTCCTAACAATTTCTCAGTTGCCAAATTCCCACAAGCGATTATTGGTAACTCTAGCTTATGGAGTTCAATGAAAGAAGTGTACTCCCTTCTACGGATGATTCTCTTTTGGTTCATTGGACAGAATTCTAATCTTAGTTTTTGGAATTCTGACTGGATTTCTCCATCTATCGTGAACCAACTTGCTCTTCCAACTTCAGAGAGAAGAGTGAGGATAGAATCAGGTAATCAATATCTTGATGATACAAATTGGATTAATCTGCCAGAGTTGCCATCACTTGTACATCAACAGATTATTGCAATTTCCTGTGGAAGTGATTTGGAGCTTTTCCGTAAAGCTTTTTTAATAAATGGATGAGAAAGATTATGATCATAATTTTTAAAATTTTTTGGATATCGTGTTGGCGAGTTTACCAAGGCTATGTAGCGAAATATGATAAACTTATATGTAGAGGTATTTCTCTGGTCTCACAATGTGTGAAGTGTAATTCAGCGGTGGAAATGAATGAGCATCTCTTTGTTAGTTGTAGCTTGGCGTCTCAATTATGGTCCAAGATGATGTCTCTCTTTGACAGAAGTTTCTCGGTTCAGGGAGCGTTAAGGATGTCATTTCTAATGCTCTTACATGTAAGTTTAGTCCTCAAATTTCAGCTCTTTGACGTAGTGCAATTGTTCTTATTATTTGACTAACTTGGCGAACTAGGAACGATTACATTTTTTTACGGAAAGTCGGTGAATCTGAATTTAGTTTTTCATTCATAGTGGAATTGGATGTAGAGAGCTGATATTTTTAATGCGGGTACTATGTGGATATGATCAGTTGAGCAAGGTATTCTTCTTAATCTCTGAATAACACCTCGATTACATTATGCACTTCGTTTTATTATTGTTAAATGGCAACCCCCACCTATTAATTGGCTGAAAGTAAATATCGATGCTTCATCGATTGAAGCCCTAGGAGCTGCGGGATGTGGCGGAATTTTCATAGATACAAGTGGAAGGAGTTTGGGCTGTTTTACTTTTGGTTTATCGTTATCTTTCGTTTTTCTCGCTGAATTAAGTGCAGGCATTTGGGCAGTGAATATAGCGCATAACAAGGCTGGAACAATTTAAAGTTAGAAAGTGAGTCTTTGTACATTGGTGCTCTCTTTTGGACAAGAACATGACAACGGGTACGATGGAATGTTAGAATGGATTGGCTAAATTGTTTGAGACAAATGAGCTCTTGAAATGTAGTTGTTTCACATATCTTCAAGGAAGGGAATCATGTGGCAGATGTTCTACCTCGTGATGGAAGGATTCAATAATCTTATTCTTTGTGGGATTCAACTGTAGGGAATTATCATCGAAAACATAACGGCGTCGGCGGAATTACCGGTTAAAATTTTCTCGAATTCGAATAGGATCTTCTCAAGAACCATTGATAAGGTTTTAATAGGATTTAAATTTTAATCAAATAAAAGCTTACTTGTAAGGTCTCCTTGAGAGACGGATGTCGTGAAGCTCGCAATTGGAAGCTCTCCAATCTCACATGTATGAACTACTCTTGATCGGGACCGGTGCTAGCCATAGGGACGAAGAACGATGAGAGAAAAACTCAAAGAACGGCTGCCCACGTTTTTCTATCTCACTCTAGGGCTTGTTTTATTTTTATCTATTTATAGTCTAATTAGTCAATTAGGTTTAGGTTTAATTTAATTATGAATTTGACCAAATTAATTTTAAGTTTAATAATTAAACCCCATAGTTTAATTCCTTAAACAAATTTAATTGTCAACTTTCATATTTTACAAATTAACCCATAGACAAAAAATAAAGATTGCAATTTAATCAAATAAATTGTCATACTACAAATTAATTTAACTAACTAAATTTAGTCAATTAATAATTTTAATATGCAATATTTTATGATTAAATTTATTCAATTAAATTATTCAACATATGAATTTATTTAGTTATCAATTAAACAAATACTATATGTAAATGCAATTTAATCAATTTAATTTAATTTAATGAATAATATAAAATAAATTATATTATACCATTAATTAAATTAATTTCTTGGAGTTATATAAATTATTCAATTACATTGACTTGACATGTCAATTAATTAATAATTGATTCTTCATCAAGTCTTGTAACATTGCATATACAAGAAATCCCAAATCAATAGTTCTAAGCGCACGATCCTTTGTGTCTGTCCATATATTGGCTTTAGGATTCACCCATAGACTGTAAGCAGATTCTAGCAAACCATTACAGCCCCCAATTGGGACAGAATAAAGCCGTCTATTAAAGATACTGAACCTAGTAGTTATCTCACAAAGTCCTTTGTCAGCTAACATTAATATGATGAACAAGAGGTATGGTGCTTGTCACCCTCTTATGCAGTTCATCTTATTTCTTGATCTAGAATAAAATGATAATATAAGTCAACGACTTATTGGATGTCCATATCACTTTTATTCATCAAGTGGCCGGTGAGTCATTTCGATTTATCAAATCGAATGGCAATCCTATCACTTCAACACTACCACTAATGTGGTCATGAAATATACCGAGCATACACGTACTTGTAATCCAATATTTAAGGACCCGTTAGTAATATACTACAGCATACTCAATTCCACATCGATAATAAGTTGAAATCAAGTCCGACGACAACTGAGACCTACTTAGAAAATTGTCTATGACATACAACCATGTGACTTTGCTATGTGGATCGGTCCAGCCCCATGTTTTCAACATATGCCCATGTTCATGATCTACTTTACCTAGTGACATAGCAACACATTGCTATAGATCATCCAACATACAAGTCTTTCATTTCATTCATTCCCATGATTAAAACAGACTTGGGACATTTATGATTATCAATCAATGGATACTCTACTCATATTATAGCACAAGGTATAAATGCAGTAGATTATTGCATTTATAATGTGACACTACATGAACCAATACCTTTATAACTAGGGCACATCAACAATTCCAACACTACGAGATTCTTTTGAAATGGCAGGGGAACAATGGGGAAAGGTACTATGGGGAAAGGTGATGCATATAACCTTTACTTTTTAATTTTTTACAAAATTTCACAAAATACGTGATTACATTTAAGTGAAAAATGTAATACGTGATTACATTTTCATAAAGATTGGATCACCAAATCATCACACAAGTTTATAATATGTGTAATTTTGATATGCTACTGAAAAGAAATTTCTAATTATTAGTAATCTACCATTCACGTTTTAGATTAAGTCATTATAATCATTTTTTAAGTTAAATATATAATTAGCACTCTAAACTTGACATAATTTACATTTTGTCACCCTCAACTCTCATTTTGCTCCACCATTACCCAAACTTGACAAAAATGTTCTCGCTAACCCCTTCAATGGCATGTGTCATCTTGTGATTGGTTAGACTTTTCAAAGATATCAAATTTTTATTTTTAATTCTCCAATCAAAATGTGACAATGTACTGAGAGGGTTGACGAGTACACTTTTATCAAATTTAGAGAGCTTGTAGATGCATTTCAAAGTGGAGGGTGATAAAACGTAAATTATGCCAAGTTAAGGATGGTTTGTATGTATTTGAATTTTTTTTTAAAATCTTGACATGATTATTGGTTATGCTATTTTAAACTTCATATGCAAAACATTATTCCAACACCTATAACATAATCATATACTCTCGTTTAATAAAAGTTAGGTTATATATATGTATTCGAGTTATACATTGTATCACCAAACTTGATATCGTTATTTCTTGTTTTAATATGATTCTTTGAGAGATTAATTATTATATAGAATGTGGTTGTGAATAAATGTCCTTTGCATTATTGATTGATTATTTTAAAATTCTAATATTTAAAAACATATGATGACTTGTCTATTCTTCAAATACTATTTAGTACGGGAATTCGGAAATTAGAAATCTATACTTTTTTCATTAATTAAAAAGATTTAATATTGTAGATAAGTGGTTTGAAAATGACATGAAAAGAAAATTAAATGTAGAAATTGTTTAAAATTTATGGGAGATACGTCGTGTTTAGAACTAGTTAGCTTGGTGCCAAATTGATGGCGACAAGTCATAAAGGGATATTTATAAACAAATGAATGAATAGTATTATAGTATCCCCACTTTCATTTTCTCGATTTGTGAAAAGAAGGAATATATAGCAGATGGAAAACGAAGCCATCTTTAACATTAAAATACTGAATTACTTCTTTCCAAAAGAATAATGAATTGCTAAATAAAGTGTTGGAGGCGGGGCTGCGAAACAGGTATACCATAGGTGTGCTAATGCCTTTTTGTATTACATTTGGAGATGAATTCTAAAAACATGATATTAGTATTTATTACATATGAATACTTTAATGCATATAAAGGCTATTCAAGACAAAATTTCATCACGTGTTTTTACTGAAAGTAAAACGATCCCTCGCCTTGCAAATGCGCCAAATACAACTGTTCAAACATGTATATTGAGGTGAATTGTACTGTGTGCCAAGCTGGAAAACAGTGTGTAGTGCCATTCAAAACATGTGGGCCCCCATACTCATATGTCTATTGGGCCCATTGGGCCCATCTTCTTTCTCTCTCTCTCTCAAATCAGTTTTCATTTTCCTTCTATTCTCATCTTCCAACGGCTAGCTCAAAAGAGGCATTTCTCTCTTCCGTCCTAATTTCTTTCATGGCGGTACGCACTCTTACGTTTCAGATTCCTTTTCATTCTTCAATTCCTTCTCTGTTTTTTTTTCTGTTTTCTCTTTCGTTCTGATTTCTGTTTGAGCCTTGATTTATTCTTTATATGTTTTGAATGTTTAATTTCATGTCTCTCTTTTCGTCTTAATTTGATTTTTGTTATGAGTGGCTCCATTCCACGATTCTGTTCATTTTTTACGATTGTAATTTTCTGTTATTGTCTCTGTGACTGTTCAACTATCGTTCCATGATTGATTGCTGTTATTCAATTTCTATTATACTTATTATATGCGAGTCTCATGAATTACCAGAGCCTATGACTAAGAGCGGGATTTTTCTGTTGTTTCTTTTTCCTTTTTGGTCCTCCGCGCTTGTATTCCCTATTCTTATTGTTGTTATTTTGCTAATTATGTCGTAGGGAAACTTATGACTCTCAGAATCATTTGATCTTACGTTTTTACATATTTGACTTTGTTCTTTTTTTCCAAATGACAAAGCCACTTAGCATTTCTTTACATGCCTAACATTCTATTAGTTTGATTGAATTTATTGGTAAAAGTTGGAGAGCTGATATATGATACTTGGGTGACAAAATGATTCCCATAAAGTGAAACTAAAATTCTACATAATTGTGGTTAGGCCAACCATGCTATATGAGTGTGAATGTTGGGCAACTAAAACACTAACATATTCAAAAGTTGAGTATGAGGATGCTTAGGTGGACAAGCAACCATACAAGAATAGATCGAAGTAGAAATGAGTGTGTCAACCATAAGATGGTGTTTCACATGTTGAGAATAAATTGAAAGAACGATGACTAATGTGATATGATCCTGTGCTGCGGAGATCAACAGATGTTCCAGTTACGAAATGTGAGAACTTGAGGATAAAAAAGTGTAGAGGGGGAGGGAGATCTAAGTTTACTTGGAGGAAAACTATTTTGAAATATATGTATTTATTGGGTATTGATGAGCACATGTCATTTGGTAGGGTTTCGTGGTGACAGAAAATCTATGTAGTTGCGCATGATAAAGGCTTGGTTGATTGTTGTAAGGGTAAAATAATTATCAATCTAGCGTTAACCGATTTGGTGGTCTCCAGTAAGAAAGACAACATAAGAATCAGAAATCCAACCATGTTAGTTCGTATATGTGTGGTTGGATTGGAGGATACTGGATGTATTTAATTGGATTGCACAATTATGATTTAAATTGATACATCATTGTATTAGATCACTATTAAATAGTTCTAGTTTGAAAGGTAAACTCTATGGTAAGAACCAAATAGAATGTTGTGTGTCGGTTGGCATACGATTATGCATTGTGCAAATATGAGAAGTAATAAGCATGCCGGAATCTTTACTTTATAACTTTTACTTTTATAAGGGTAAAACTTGGCTTGGTTATAATGTATGTTACAGAGTCAATTGTGTTCTCTTGGATGGCTGACTTATGAAATATATTTTTAATCATCCAGGAAAAGGGTCAACCGTTGCCAAAGTTCGGTGAGTGGGATGTTAATGATCCAGCATCAGCTGAAGGATTCACAGTCATCTTCAACAAGGCTAGGAACGAGAAAAAAACTGGTGGAAAACCCGACTCCCCAGGAAACGATAATTACAACAAGACCCGCACTGCCACTCTTGGAAAGCCGCAGTCTGTAAGTTTGAAATTTACATTAAATACCTCTATTACGAAACGCAGATCTGTAACTTTTCTCCTGTTGAATCAACCTTTGACTCAAATTCAATTAACATATAACATGAATAAGCAACAGCGAGAATCTGTGTGGACATGCTATGTCTGATTCAAAGTGATTGTGTCTGATCTTGTACATCTGATAACTTGGATTTGGATTACAGAAAAAATGGTTTTGCTGCATATCGACTCCTGCTGAATGATGAGGTGGCTCTTGCATCACATATCTACACCTGACCCTAACCATGTATATTATCCACAAGACTGGAGCTGTATTCCATAGCTATGATGGGTCCTGCTGGAATCCCTTTTTTTGTTGTGACTTTATTCTTTACTGGGTTGTCGGGAAGATTGTGATGAAATTACTATGTTGTTTCTCTGTCTGTTGATACTCTTTGGTTGTTGTTGCTTCGTATTTATTTGTCCATTCATTGTTCAACATTAATTATTAATATTATTCTTTTTCTTTGTTTGCTGTGATTTTATTGTATATCCTCAGCTTTCACTCATACTTTTTATGAGAAACAACGCTTTTATTTATTTGGTTGCCACACGATTTTAATAGCCATTCATTGAATCTCTGTATGCGAGATGTCTGTTGAGTTCTTGGAAACAAAGATAGTTTGCTAATATGAATTGGAAACTACGTTGAAGCTACTAATCATTCTCTTATTCCAAAGCCAGTTTCTTAAAAATTTATGTCTAATTGATAAGCAGAATAGCATCAACATACAATGAGGATGCATCAACAAATGTTGTATATTTGATCAAATTTCGTGGTTTTTGGATTTTCAAATCTGAACAATGTTAACATGAGCCATCTAATGGTGGGGGGTGTTGCCTTAACAAAAGGAATTGTTAATGTTAATTAATCCTTGCCTCCTTGGAAGCCTAGTCCTAAGGGAATAAGATCAACTTTAATCAACAGTCTAAATTGAACTTATAACCACCAGCTTCAAAATTCACCAGTAAAGTGATTGACAATCAAGCAGACATAATTAAATACATTTAATAGGATAACAAGCAAAGACGATGAGTTCATAAATAAATTGAACAAGAAATTTCGACACAATTAATCGAATACCACCCACGTCATTGAATTTTATAACAGTTAATAGTTGAGATCAGAAAGGGAAGCTAGAATACATGTATTGACAGTCTACTATTCCGTATTTGTTCTCCTTTTATTTGACTAGAAAGAAAGCGGATTATAATGGTAAATGCTAGTTCATTTGGTTAAAGTTGCTGCAAGTCAATAAGACTAAAAGGTGACATGCTTCCATACATACAAGCAAATTAACGATAAATGAAGCATCCCGTAAATTCACTTGCTGAATTTTCAAATAGCAACATATATAAGATTGTACCACTAGTACAATCATTTAACTAGCCAAGCCCCTACTACTGTTTAATTTACATTTAGTCAATTCATAGAAAGTAGAAACCGCGTAATCAAAATCAAGGGGATGGCTTCACCTATGAATATGCACAACATTAACATTTTTCATCACCATTTATCTTACCAAGTTTTGCTGCAAAATCTTTTTCTCCTCCATAGCAAGTGTTCTATGTAATCCCTCTTGATGCTCCACAAACTCGATAAACATATCTTTCAACTGCTTCGCAATCTTGTATTCATCCGATCCAGAGTGGACAACTTTTACGCAGCCTATCTCATTGCCTTTACTTTCCTACGCATTCACAGCATTAATAAACAAGATCAAGATTCAAGACAAGACCTGAAATCACTTCCCGCGTAAAAAACTACACAGTTACAGGAAAACTCACCTCATATTTGGTCATCACTATCCCAAATGGCATCAAAGACATCACTTTAGTCTTCACCCATGGTCTGTTGACAGTTAAAATTCAGTAATGTTGTTATTCTGACAAATACATGTTGACATAGGAAATATAGCAGATATTAGTTTGTAATAAACAAAAATTAGAGTTAATGGCATTATTTATGTTTCATTTATCAATCACACAATAATACTATGAAATAATAGTGTTAGGTCATACATATCGTATCAGTAATAAAGCTCTTGTTCCCATTCACAACTGGTAAACATGCAGCATGATTGCACAAAGGGGGTATTAGGCAAGATTCAGGAAAGCAAATAATAGGTCAATAAAACTGAAAGCAATCACCGGACTCATTAATAGAAATTTTTCATAGCTGTTTATAGCAAATATCATATTATACCTCCCTCTCAATGACACAACGATGTGATTGGGAGTATCCAAAAGTTCGCATAATTTCTGAAAGTCCTTTGGACACTCCAGCGCAATGATTCCTTTCGTACAAGTTTCCGAGGGCAAACTTGGGAAAACATATGCCTGTACTGAGACTGATGTTTGACTGCGTATGAATTCCACAATAGCTGAGGGGGACAGGTCCTTGTCAAGATTGTCAATTACAAAATATTGATTGGCATCTCCTCCAAAATCAGTTTCTTCTTTAATTCTTTCAGAATAATTCACCATCCTTTCTGTCTCTGCAAACAAGAAGGGACATGAAGCAAACAATAGTTTTGCACTTAGTTGGTCAACTAAAAATAACCTACAAAGAAAAATACAAGATTTGTGAAACATGAAGGCCAAGAAGGAAGCAAGCCAATTATAAATGTATGCGTATTTCGAAAATAGAATCCTTACTAATCAAAAGCCAAAAAGCCTGTTTGGAAATGTTTTTTGGTGTTCTTTTTTGCTTATGATACCAAACAACAGAAGTTTTGAACTTTAGGAATATATACGATAGGAGTAGGAGCATTACCCTGAGACTTCCATTTGCTAGTCAAGGGTAACCTGGTGCAACTTGTTCCCTTGGAAACAAATAAAAACATCATAAGGTCAGAGCAATTTATACTAAGATAAAGAGATTAGGAAATCCTATAAGAGAAATACGTACATTGTTAAATTGTGGAGTAACTACTGACTGAGGCTTCCTTGCTGGCAAGCTAGCGTTGTGCTCGCATGTAGCAGTTTGAAGTTTCTTACTAGCAAGTTCTAAAAAACTAGCAATATTGGGATCAGCAGAAGGAGTAGATTGAGGAAGACATATGTTCTCGATTTTCCTATTGGCCAAACAACCAGCTAGTGGACCATGCTTCCATACAACCACAAAGTTGCACATGCATTGTTCTTGTCCATTTGTAAAAGAATGATCCCTGTGAGTAACCTGATAAAATAGTCACATTATAAAAGGAAAAACAGATGTGTAGTATAATATCAATATGGCCTGTCTCCTCACCCCTAAAGAAAAAGGATATAGCATTAGAACACTTACACTGTTTCTTTCATCAAAAGGAAATCATCTAAACTCATCCAAACCATGAAAAAAGACAAAGTTATACAAATGTTTGGCGAACAGCAGTCTACATAACTCATAATATGAATTCAGTAAAAGTGCTGCCATTTGTTGTATGAGAGGTGTTTTCCACATTTTCATTGTTTTTAATCTTTTGTCTACCCTTTCTTTTTTTTCTCTTTGTTTTGCTTCCTCAAACTGACTAACATCATACTCCACCAATGCATCCCATGATGTCGTGACCAAAGAACACCACTCTGTACATCTCTTTCCTATCTCATTTCTTTTCCTCAAATTAAATCTACCCTACCCTTTATATTACAGAAGTTCTTAAATTCCATCTAACTATATCTATAGTTCACCTCCTTTCTCTCTATTTATTTGGAAACTTTCATTTTGGAGAATTATACAGCATTTCAATTCAATATAATTCTATTTTCATCATTGTTGTTAAAATCACTAGGCACTCACCCAAGCGAAGGGAGGCTCTACGTGTTTAGAAAATTTAGCGAACAAATGTAATAATATCATCAAAATATTCCATGGTGGAAAACAAGAACACAACCATATAATTAGACGTTAATTCGACAAATAGTATATAGTGGACAATTTTGAAGCAAGTTAAACACCCCCTTAATTTTTTTGTTTATCCCAAATAAATAATTCACAAAGTTAAAATGTCGGCTTATCAAATGTGGCGCTGCCTTGGGCACCTTAATCTAAGGTTAAAGCGCACGTCTAGGCGGTGGTTCTTTGAAGGTGCCTCGCCCAGGGGAACAAATTGAAGGAGCACGGTCATTCTGTTTTACAAAATAACACAAAATCAATTGACACTGAAGAGATTGGGACGAGTAGGGGGATCTGTGTTCCAAAGAATGATGCCCATAACTATTCTCTCTAAACTCTCTAAGAGTATGAAATGGTCCAAAAATGAATGACTTTCATACGTGATCAAAGTTGCTTAGCCTTTGTTTGGTACCTTGATTTTCCACGGTATGTTGTGGTACCAAATTAAAAACACTGTTAGGTTCTATGTTGTTTTACATAGTATGAAAACCGTGTTCCTCCTATATCATTCTTTAAAATCGGAAAAAAAGCCGAAAACAAAAGAAAATGAGAAAAGAGAGCACTAACATCGTCGACGAAGGCATCGTAGAAGCGGACATCAAGCTCAGTGAAGCAGCAAGAAGCGCAAACCACCGTACCCTCAGCTAATGATTTACATTCACTGTCCTGTAATTGAGAGGAAATAGGTCTGAAGCGTCCCTTGAAGTCCTCAATCTCCTGCAATGAGTTGAAGTCCTGAGGCCGGAAAATACTGTCGTCATCGTCGAAGTTTTCGTACTGGACCTTCAGATTCTGACCGTCGAAGAGAGTATGAACACTGTACCAAGCGTCGTCGGGAATAGCTCGGTATTCGACGTCGTAATAGACGGAATCAAGGTCTGCCGGTGACATTGATGATTTGGGGAGAGAATATTAGAAACCAATACGCACTTAACTCGACCCCTGTTAATTCATTTTACTTTTCGTTTCTGCTACTGTATAAAGTGGCACTAAAACAGTGAATATAAGCGTATGACATTTATTTTATATAAGATTCGATTGGATTCTTATTGAAATTGTTAAGTTGAAACAAATACTACTAACATTTAAATTTATACAACAATTTGATTCAACGGTACCCAAATGAAAATAGTGCACCGCTTATTTTTGCATTCGGATTTCTCAACTGACGAAACGCTTCTCTCATCTCCCATCCTAATTTACTCCATACACATTTTCAAAAATGGAATCATAAATTATAGTTAAAGAATTGAGCTTCTCATCCAACTTAATTAACTAGTAATTAAGGATAATTTTTAAATACATAAATTATTTTATAAAATAAATAATTTTATATTTGTAAAGAGTCTCCTTTTAGTTTTAACGCAGTAATAGGAAAGTGGATTTTTGAAAATTCTACCCAGTTTCATTTTTCGGGTTTAAGAACTTGGTTAATTAAATAATTAGACAAAAAAATTATTGATGATAAAAATTACATACAACAACAAACATTTGTTAAATCAAACTGAGAGAACATAACCTATATATTTTTTTCTTATAACCAATTTGAACATTCCATTACCAAAAAAACTGAAAATTTAGAGTCAAATAGAAGGATAAATGTATTTTTTTAATAAATTGTAGCATAACAAATTAAGTATTTTATTTTAGTAGAGTTAGGGTTGAACCAAAATTTTCATTCATCAGTGTTACCATTGACTAAAGTGCAAGACTCGAAATATCAAGCTATAGAGCACAAAGTTCGAGTCTCTTCAAGACATAATATTGTAAATGCTCACAAGCTCATTACATGAGCAATTAAATAAGAGGTCGAATCAATCAGTAGTTTTCGGTGACAACTGACAAGTGCATATCAACAAGTTCCCATTCACAGAAAAAAAGAGTTTAATAATTGACTCTGATGGGTTTGTCACAATTTTTCAGTACCCATCTGTGGTTTGCCATATTTTAAGCAGACATAGCCAGCCAACAAGAGAAATCAATACAACATTGTGTTTAATACACAAAGCTTGCTAAATGCTGATAGAATTTTGTAAATTAAAACATAAAGGCCAGCCGGAGGTCAACTCAAGTTTTGTATATAAGATTCCTAACTTCAAACTAATTAAACTGAAATATCTTTACCGAAAAGTCCGCTAATTCCCTTCCCAGGGTCGCTTTGTTTTACAATTGACTCCCCAACCAAAACCTGCATTGCAATACAACAGTTTGTCATTTGCACATTATCATCTTGACTTTTTATATGACTTGTAATTTGTAATACTACAAATCTTTAGTGCAATTCCGCTATATTAAGCTGTGAATACTTTATATATTAATATTTAATACTTTTGGCCACAAATAGGGATTAAAATGTTTTTTTATCAGCTATCATAAAGCAGCATTTAGCATTTTAATATTTTGCATAAATGGAGCTTACTGCTTTGACACCAGCTTCTTGAACATAGGCAATATCATCAGGAGTAAATAGCCCGGATTCCCCAACAACCTGTTGTTTTCGCGAGGGAAAAAAAATGCTATATGAGATTGTAAGCATACTCGATAACATCTCCATCTTAGTGAAATACTGTAATAGGGCCACTTACTATTATGTCCTTCTGTCGGATAAGTTCACCACGCTCTCCTTCTAGAAGCTTCTTTGTGTTACTGATATCAACCTCAAATGTTTCTGTGGCCAATAGAATTGTAACAAGTTAGTTTTCACATGGAACAAACTTTTGGGCGATTGGACGTAGTATGTGAACTCATTCAAATATAAATAACATAAGTAAATGCACATAGATTTAAATTCTTACCAAGATTACGGTTATTGATACCAATTAATTCAATCCCCTCTATTCCAAGAACGCGATCCATTTCCCTCTCATCGTGCACCTTTGAGTAAATAATGAAATCGATAATAATGTGATCTATATAAAAAACAAAGTTGGAGAAAAACTTGTATTCATAGCCATACTTGAGTACACGTCTTACTGGCAGAAGACACAAACTAGTATTTCAAAAATCAAAGAGGAAAATCATGAACTCGGTGACATTTTGCAGAACTACTTGTCCAAGTGTCAATTTTCACAAAGAAAATCGCCATCATTTAGATGATAATTCAGATAGAGATTTTCCATTCAATTAGGAAATGGCAAGTAGTCCAGGAATTTAAATTAATTCACAACTCTCATGTTTTATATTATTTATACAACAGTAGAACTTGGGTTAGAATAGCTCTTGCATTGAATAGTATGCTCTAATTTACAAAGTACCACAAAAAAATTGAATGATATTCTAGTTGGTTTTGTAGAGGTACACCCTTTAGTCAAAAGGATCCAATTGCAAACAACATTTTTTCATATAAAAATATCTGCTTCAGAATTTTTCTTGAATTAATATAGAGATGGAAATAGTATAATCGCAAAACAAAAAATACCTCCACGAGTGCTGCCAAACCAAGAATTTTGCAGATCTTAGTCATGTATTTGATGTCAAGATCAGGCAAAACAGCAGCAATTAAAAGAATCGCATCTGCGCCTTTGGTTCTGGCATAATAGATCTGCCATGCATCTATAATGAATTCTTTGCACAGTAGAGGGCACTGCATAAAGTTAAATCACAAGTTATTTGTCATCAATAAAGTAAGCATGCAGAACAGATCGACTAAAAACCGAAACAACGAACTCGGCATACCTTTACTCCTGCTTTCCTTATAGCCTCAAGATTTTCAAAGCTCCCCTTAAGTTACAAATCAAACAAGAGAGAAAGGATATCACTTTCACCAAGCTGAACTGTTCAACATTTACGTACTCCACAAACAGGAAAAAAAGTATACAATTCATGTACAAGATGAGAATTTCCACAGAACTATGGTTCACACTTCATTTACCTTAAAGAACTTTTCATCAGTCAAAACACTGAGACATGCAGCACCTCCTTTCTCGTATGCTTGGGCGATTTCTACCTAAAATGAGAAAGATTTTATTTCGTGATGGGATATCATAAAAGCTCATGAGAAAAAAAATGACTCCCATGCAACAGAGGCCGAATGCTGAAAAATGGCTCAGCTCCTACTCTAGTAGACTCGTACATAATTTTGTATAAAAAAATACTTAGTTGCAAAAGTGACAGAATTAAGAGTAAAAAAATCATTTGCATTCCTAAAATGTTCAAGCATAACTCTGTGAGCTTGATCAGGCAATCAGCAACTACAAATGAAACAGAGTGAGAAATATAACCTCTACTAGTATGAAGGAGAGAACAAACCATTGACTGACGCAGATAGAATGGAAGAAAAGAACGGGTCAATCAACAAAGGATAAAGGAAAACAACTTATAACATCAGCGTATTCAGACAATATGACAGAAAACCAAATTGTAAAGGAATATATTTACAGGATCAAAATCCTCTCTGAGAATTCCCCTGCTTGGAGAAGCCTTCTTCACTTCAGCAATCAAACTAGGAACCCCTGTTCGAAGATAAGCATCCTTAAGAGCTCCAACAAAATCTCTGGTAGGAGTAGCACTCTCTAAAGAACTCCTCAGCACAGAAAGAGGCCTTCTCTCTTTTAACTGTCACAATAAAAACACCATCACACAACACCAAACTCTGCATCAAAACAATGAAAAAACCTAAAGAGAAGAATTACTTGAGAGACTTCAACGTCCTTGTGCCATATGATTTCCTCGAGAATATTCTGCGGCGTGTTTCCCTCGTTCTGAATACGAAATTCGAAGGGTCCCACATAGTGCATAGGCGGCCCCGTCGGCGGCCTCCTTCGAATTCGGATTCCCTGGCTGGCAGCCACCTCATCTTGTAGCATGGCTACTTCCCATTCCTTCTCTTTCAGCACCTCTTCATTCACTTTCGCAGCTACGGCGGAATCCTCCTTTGCCTCCGGCTACAAAACACGATTAACGAAACATTGATTTGTAAAATTGTCAAGGCTTAGCACAGAAATCGACAAATCAATCGAATATCGTCAATCTCACCAGTTGAGCTCGAATTGGAACAAAAGAGAGACGATTTCCTCCGTAGAGGTTCATTGAGCGCCTGGTTGAGAAGTTTTGGGTGCGATGGAGAGGAGCAGGG
This sequence comes from Euphorbia schlechtendalii, assembly GCA_949673415.1. Classification (NCBI taxonomy): domain Eukaryota; kingdom Viridiplantae; phylum Streptophyta; class Magnoliopsida; order Malpighiales; family Euphorbiaceae; genus Euphorbia; species Euphorbia schlechtendalii. Next base: position 27,820 of record CATIWQ010135620.1, on the reverse strand, counting down.
CAAAGGGCCGCATGTGAAACCAATCCCTGCATTCTCCGGCCAGTATTTTCCACCGAAAACCCCTTTTCAGTATTGGCTGATAGCCGGGAACTTGTGGCTGTCTGTATTTGAAGGTTAAACGGCCGGTCGTTACTACTTTCAATTTATGTTATTTATCTGATGGATGCTTTCAATTTTTCATTGGTGAAATTCGAGAGAATTAATCATTTGTAATTCACGTAATTACTTTCCTTTTTAATGTGCTTGGTAGCTTTTTCTAAGATCATCCACATATTCACGTTTTATTAAAGGGAGGAAGGAAAGTGGACCAAAATATTAAATGGTAAGAATGTAAAATGAATTTTATTCAATGCATCCAATTTTTTGTTCAATTCATTTGTAGCCTTCTATACTTAGTTCAATAGTCTTTTGTTAGTTAAACTTAAAGTTATTTTTATTAGTAGTTGTGAATCCAGATTATTTTATCACTGAGTCAAAGTATTAATATACAAATAAACTTAATTTTAGACATGTGAAAATAAATTTTTTGATGAAACTAATCTTTCTTTCAATCTCTAGAAAGATAAAAATCATTTATTATGTTTGGTTCAATTGATACATCCACAAAATTAAATACTAGTAATAGAACTTAGTTCCTTCAAATCTATTTTTATTTATAAAAAAGTTAAAAATCATTAAAAAAATGACGATTCCATAAATTTCATGAATAAAATTCCATTCATATGTACATGGTATTTTTTAAAAGTTTTTATTAGGTTTCAATTACATATTATGTGATGTTTATATAGGATTTTTTTACCATTTAATGTAAGCAATTTTTAAAAGTTTAATGATTTTGTTGAGTTTAATGGATAAACTATACATTATTACTTAGTCCAACAATTGAAAGTTGAGCCTAAGGTTTAGACTAAATACATAAACACAGGTAGCAAAAAATTGATGTTTCATTAAACTTTCAAAAGTTATAATAAATCCTCTGAACATGGTAAAATTGCATTGGTTTTTCCTCCTCAATGTCATGTGTCAACATTTAGTTGAAGTGAGAAAAATTATAAAATAACATAATTGAAAAAGTCAAACCAATCAAATTTTAACTTGTGACGTTAAAGAAGGCTAAGTGATCCCTTTAACTAAGTTGAAGGAGTACATAATCATTTTATAAATTGACGGTGACATCCAAAATTTGTTAGCTAGAAGAGATTTATTCTTAAAATATAAGACGACCAATGTATACCATATGCAGCATTGTGATATATTCATCCCAACATGCACCAGCAAATGGCTCACTCCTACTATAACTTGAAAACATGCTACAATTTTTCAAAAACAAACAAAGTTCAATTATAAAAAAATATAAACAAAAGAAAAGCCCTACTATCCGAAGAACTCGTAGACATTCACAGAGTCTCACTGCAATTTGCTCTTCTTCTTCTTCTTCTTTCTCCTCTCCTTCTTCTTCATTAGATCAATTTCAACATACACAATTCCATTTTCTTCCTTCCCGTCTTCACTACCTATCAATCACCCTGTTTTTTTACCTTTACATTTTGTATTGATACTTACTAATATATAAAATATTCTTTTTTGATTTCTATATATAAATTATTTCTATCCCAATAGAAGGGAGGGAGGAGGTTTTTGGGTTAGTGAAGATGAGCGGTGGCGGTTTTAGGGTTTCAATCCCGAATAACGTCAGCAAGATGATCCAGCATATCAAGGAGATCACCGGTAATGATAGTGATGATGAGATTTATGCAATGCTCAAGGAGTGTTCTATGGATCCCAATGAAACCGCTCAAAAACTTCTCCTTCTCGGTGATTATTTCCTTATTTTTTCTTTTTTGGTCTTTTGATTATTTTGGCTAGTTCCTGCTCCCCGATTTTGGTTTTCTCTCAGCTGACTTTTTTATTGTCAGCTCTTAATTTCTCATTTTCATGATTTCTCTTTGATCCGTTTCTTGGACATGGGGATTTGATTTGTTATGAATTTTGAGTTTGGTCTTTGTGAAGTGGATTAAATTTTGTATCCAATTAGCCTCCATAGGTATTCACTGTTCCCCTCACATTATTTATTACTGTTTGCCGCGATGCTCCATGTTTACAACTGCTTTCAAGGCATTTCATCTCTACTTTTGAACCTAAAGCTTCCTCTTTTTTTCGCCTTTCTCTTTCACTTCTATAGTTGTTTATTATCTGTGGAAGAATAGAAAATGAAAAATGATTGCGCCTGCTTAAAACTTATAAGTGAAAGCTCTTCTCAGAAATTGTGGTTTTTTACTCCTGCTGATGTCACTGAAATGCCTGATTTGACTAGAATAGATTAAGTTTTTTTGTCACTAGTTGCATCGTTAAAGTTGCTTGAGTTCCTTATGCAGCTTTACTTTTAATTGCTTTTAAACAGAAGAAGTGAGCTGACATTAGTATTGAGTATCATCTGCGTTGTTTCTACTTCATAATTTCTGTCCAGTTTCCAATTTCTGATTATAACAGGGTTACATTTAATTTTACAGATACATTCCATGAAGTCAAAAGAAAACGTGATAAGAAAAAGGAGGTAAAGAGATACAATGTTACTCTCGTGTTAGTAGTATTCGTGCATCCCCAGCATGTCTTCATGAAGTTTGTGTTAGTAGTATGATGATGATTGTTCTACTTCCAGGCTGCTGTTTGTTAATATTATTGCTGCATGCTTACAGTGTTGACATATACTAGATGACATTTTTATTTGACTTGGCATCACTGTGCACCAATTACAGATATTTTTGTTTACTTCCATAAAGCTTTTCATATAACAACCTGGATTGAATTGGAACACCAAGCTCGTTTAGTTAGGAATGTTGATGATTAATGCACATTAAAGAGTACGAAACATTTAAACCTGGATTTGGGTGGCAAGGGTTTTGGGTATTATAAAATATAACGTTGGAGGCAGGACAGTTCGCTAAATATGTTCAATTTACTAATATCTTGTTTACAGGACATAATGCATTAATTCATATTTTCCAGAGTGGAATTATCCATCCCATTCTTTAATCTAAAATGGTTTCAAATAAAAATTTTTTGGTGTTTCCTGGAATTGTTTGCAGAATAACAGCAGCAGAGAGTCTGGAGATACTCGACGGAAACCTAGCACGCAGGGTCGTGGGAGTAGGGGTGGTCGGGGTAATTTTTCATCATGTTACACCTCACATGGTAAATCAACTCCGAGACAGATTTATTAAGATTGAAACCTATCTCCTTTGTTTTAAGCCATTGAATAGGCTTTGACATTTTTTGTACTATAATGTGAAAAAGTGAATATAAGTTATGTTGTTGAAATTATTTGCAATATAATTTTTGCTGGATTAGTTTTGGCCCTTGCATTCAGTAATATGAATTTTGTTCTGTTAATGAGATCATATGCTGATAAATAAACATTAAAATGGTTCAGATGCTACTGGAGGAAAGAACTATGGCCCCACAAAGGACAACACAAGTAACCAAGTTGTGGAGAAGGGAGCTCGCTCTTTCTCAGCTTCTCAAGAGACAAGTAAGGAAACAAGTCCATCAGCAAGGTGACTATTTTTGTACAAATTCGAGGGATATTTTTTCATGTACTGTCATGGCATCATAAGAATTACTTTCTCTGTCTATGTTGCACAGTCATGGTGGTGCTGTGACCAATGACGCTACGGGTGAGGCTTCTGGAAGCACCATTGAAATGCTTGGTTCCAATTTACCTAGAGGAGTTAGTCAAAGTGAAGTGGCCTCCTCACATGTAGTTGTTAAAAATTCAGGAAGTAAAGTGGCCCCTATAAATGCTGAAGAAAGCCCCAACATTGCAACTGGAACTGGGGATGTACTAGATGATCTCACTTCAAGCTTGAATGAGTCAGTATCTGTGACTGCAACATCGCTATCAGCAGCCTGTTTCTTGTTGTCAGATCCCGTACTTGTTCCATCTAATGATTCACGAGTCACTGGTATGGTTGGTACCATCAAACGTGAAGCAGGAAGCAATAGAATAGCTAGTGAATCAAATGCAGCTGTTCCTGCTGAAAATTCAGGTTAGGCATGTTACATTATTTCTTCCAGTTTACTGAATTGATTGATCTTCTATTGTTACTCATAAGTATTATTGTGTCACCACAGCTTCTGAGATTGGTACTCCTTTTCTGCTAGGGAAGATGCCAAATAAATCTCAGGTTGGGAAGGGTCAGCTAAGCGACTTGCCCCAACCTTTACCTGCATCAGGCCATGGTTCTTCTGGTAGCAGGCCTTCCTCTAACTACTCTAACAGGTCACAACAAGTAATTGGCCAGAAAGGTATATCTTTTTGCTGGATTTTGGACTAAGTCTTTTCAGATTGCTATCCCTGCCATTCTAGAGTTGATTATGTACTTTCCCTAGATATTTTGCTGTGAATATGATTTTAAGCATTATATGTCCATGTGAAGCATTTTATATTTGATTCAGGAATCTTAGGAGCCGTTCAACTTTATGGACATTTGTTGGAACTTGGGAGGAAGCAACTGAAACCTATATAGTTTTCATCACAAATCTTTTACCCCTAATTTCTGGTTTATTTTATTTGAATTTCTATTGTGTTGAATTGTATGCTTTATTTCCATCTACATTAGATGCTGCTATGCTGTTCCAGTAGATGCATGTTCAGATCTGGTGATGTATAGTTTAAGCACAAACTTGCTTGTCATTCTATTTAGTTTCAGCTGTCTATCTCATTTGAATGTGTAGAATTTGGTGGAGCACATCAGGGAGGAATTGGGAAAACAAAATTTATTTATTGATCATGCCAGTCTTATATTGAATGCTTTATGTGATTATTGAAGATTTAACGCTCACTATCTTAGGGTCTGAATAACTAATGATGTCTTTGTATATTACAGTTGGTTCTACTAAGGAATGGAAACCAAAGCCAGCAAATGCTAATTTACTTCACAGTTCTGGAACTGTGGGTGCATCTGATGTGACTAGTATGCAAGTTGAAGCCAGTATCCAGTCACAGCCTGTGTCAAATTTTCTAGGTTCAGTAGAAGCCACTTCTAAACTGCAGAAGAAGCTGGAGGAATTGCATCTTCCTCAGCGTCAGCATGTTATCATTCCAAACCATATATATGTCCCTGATTCTGAAAGAACAAAGCTTAGTTTTGGAAGCTTTGATGCTAGTTTTGGAGCAAATACAATCTTTGTTAGTGCTCCAAAGAGTGTTACGAGTCCAGCACCTTTGTCTGAAACCTCTCAGGGTGTTGATGGAAGTTCGGAGGAGCAACCAGCAAGGTGTGTACTGTGTACAATAACTGTTGTAAATTTAAGTGCGAGGTCTATATGTAGAACTATGTTTATATGTTCAATTTCGTGATAAGGGCATATAAGTAAGGCTTTTTGTCTAATTACTGATTAGGCACTTGAAATTTATGATTATTGTTATTTAGTAGTTGTATAGTTTTCTCTTTAGTTAGGGTCAGATTCTTAGAGGTATAAGGACATAAGGCCTTGCCAAGTTTTAACTTTTAACTAGTTTCTTTTTCTTTTTGTACCTTGTGTGTTGTGTACAGTTTCAGCTGTAACATTTTTGTCATGTTTTTTGGGTCAGGACTCAAGAAACTTTAGCAACTGCTGAGGAGGAGGCTTACCCTGATCATCTACAATCTTCTTCACATGTAACTGAGAATTTAACTGGTGATGCTGATGTTTCGTCCAATGCAGTTCCAGAATATATTGAATCCAAACCAGAAAATGCATTGCTGTCTGAAGGGCAGCAATACGCAGTGGTGCAAAATTCTCCAAGTTACAGTTTTGGTTTCGTGCCTCCAATGCTGGGTGGTCAGATTGCGCCATTTGAAAACTCTGAATCTCAAGGTCGTGATGGTTCTCGCCTTCCCTTTGTGGTAAGTTTTCCTTCAAAACTGTTTTGTTTATGTCATGCGTAAATCTATGATTGAGTCCTATTTGTTACATTTAAGTTTGTCTTACTGGGACTACAATTTTTTATGTAAGGTGGTTTGCAGTAGATTTTTAGCATGCTGACATGTATAAATAACTCCTGGTTAAGTAGCTTAGCAACTGAATTTTGAAGTTCCCACTTGCTCATTTTCCTTAATGCAATGGAAATGTTGTAAATAGATTTTGCTAAAATAAGTAGCTCAGCTGGTGAATTGAAATCATGTATTTTTGTTAAAAAAAAATCTTGATTATCACTAAAGTTGAGATGAGTATAATTTGGGTCACATGACTATTTCTTTAAGTAATATATGTTTTTATTGTTAGCAATATTTGTATGAGTACAGTTTTTGGGCTCACAACCAATTACTTGTCGATACTAAATGATATTTTTCTAGGTTCAACAGCCATTTGATCCTGCCAGTTATTATGCCCAATTCTATCATTCTGGTGCTGATAGTGATGGTCGTGTCTCTCCCTTAACTTCTCCTGCAGTTGCTGCTAAATACAATGGAAATGTTGCGGTGTTACCTCCACATGCTTCTCAGTCTCTTCAAGAGGTTTTGATATAAGCTCTATTTTCAATTGTTTAATTTAGAGAGAGGCTCCGAATTTCTTTTTTTTTTCTTCTTAATCCTGCCAGATTTTTCTTCATTAAGTAGTATCAGTCGCAGAAGGTCTTTTTGTTGGTTGACTCATTCAGAATTAGTTGATGGTTCCTTAATAATGCTCCTCTCTTTGCTCATTTCAATCTATAATTTGTGATGCAAATTGCTTGGCAATTGGAATTTTCAAAGGTCAATCTGTATGGTACAAAAATATTTCTACTGCTGCTAAATCTTCCCAAATCCTCATTAGGAATACTTCTAAGGGCTTATCCTGAATATATTTAGTATGTAGAAATACATGGTTAGCACATTTTCTTTATGTGTTCTGCATTCCACATGTCAGCCTTTTCGCTGTTTTTCAAGGAGTTGTAACAGGAGTGTTTAGTTAGCTCAAATATTGGTTCACATTGACCGGCTGGATCGTTTTATGTGCTAACCCAAATTTCTAGCCATTTTAACGCTGAGCACTTGTTATCTAGTTAAAAATTTTAATATTTCACTGTGACTAGTATTTCTTTTCAAACATCCTAAAAGATATTAATTTGAAGTTCTTGGTGATAACCATAGAGGTCTTTGGTTTGGAAGATACCTGAAGGCAATGAAACAAACCTTTTGGTTCTTACTGCTCTCTTAAATATACATCCCGTTTTATCTCATACATCAGTAGTTTAGTATGTTTGGCACAAAAATTTTAGCTTTTTTATTGAAAAAACAAAAGGGGAATAATGTCAAGTATTTTCCTTTTTCTGCTTCCCCAAGGGTTGTGTACTGGTAACCTGGAATCTTTGTTTTAATTTCTTGAAATTTAACTACATCTGCATGGTGTCTAATTCACTGTCAAAATATCGTGTACCTCTGTTCTTGAGTTGCTAATGAACCAATTCCTTTTCTTCTCATTGTTGGTGGAAAAAAAGTGTTAAATATGATATCCAGAGAGTAAATAGGTAATTGTACATAAACATAGAATCTTAATTGCTTGATATTGTAAACTGTAAGAGCAACATGAATTAAAAGAGAATTTAAGCTTAGTAGATTATTTTATACTTTAAAAAACTATTAATGAACATAAAATGAAAATTTTATGGCTCAGATCACACCCTTCATCCTTAGATATGTTTTTTTTTCCTGTTTTTACACTATTCATGAGCCTAGCAAATTTTGGGCCTTGAATAGCTCTTTGCTCCTATGATTGTTTGTGAATGTTGTGTTTTTTTAGGTCTCTTCTGATACGAAAACACTCAAAGCTAACTTCAACATTTGACGATTCACAAAAAGTGTGCGATGTAATCTTTAGATAGCTGTTTGGTGTCGGCATCTTTCTTTGATTTTGATACGAAAATGCATCATTTTTCTACATATATGTTACTGATTTGCTACTCTTATTTTAGGGTGGGAATTCATTAGCTTTGTCAGCAGCGGGTCCGACCCCATTGGCAACTCAAGCTTCTGGACTCATGCAAAGTTCCTTACCTATGACTCAGCAAACACTCCCCATCTTCCGCCCGCCAACTGGGATGCAATTACCCCATTACTCCCCAAATTACATACCTTATGGTCATTACTTTTCCCCGATCTATGTTCAACCTCCAGGCATCCACCAATTTTTAAGTAACGGTTCATTTCCCCAGCAACCTCAGCCTGGGAGTGTATATCCAGCTGCAGCTGCCATGGGTGTCAAATATTCTCTTCCGCAATACAAACCTGGATCTAATCAGGGAAATTCAGCTCATATTGCAATGGCTAGCGGCTATGGGCCCTATGGTTCCTCACCAGCTGGTTATAATCCTAGTTCTGCAGCAACAGGAGGAAACTCTTCCTCGAATGAGGATCTAGGTGCTTCGCAGTTCAAGGAAAGTAATGTCTACGTTGGTGGGCAGCAGGTAGGATTTTACTCTTGTTTGTGTTTTCCATCATGATCAATTTCATATTCTAAAAGGCATTGGTGATTTAGGTGCAAGATCATTTGATAGAGTAGATAAAGATAGACTAATGGAACTTTTATTTGGAGGATTTTCTTCTTTTTTTCTGTTTCCTTTCATTCTGCATTTTATTTTTCGATTTTTGGGGCTAGAATTTCTTCTATTCCCTTTCCATTGCTATGATTTCATGCTAAAATGCACACAGCACACTGAATCTCCATTGTTCACTGGTTACTTTGAGAGTATGACTATTAAGAATTTGAAAATGAAGGCAGTAATTATTTGAGAATTTGTGGTTGCAAATTAGTGTACTATTTCATCATTGATTTCTGTTGGTGTTGTAGAGTGAGGGTTCTGCTATGTGGATTGCGGCTGCTGGCCGAGATATGTCCAGCTTGCCAGTAACTTCCTTCTATAATAATATTCCCCCTCCTCAAGGTCAACATGTGAATTACAGCCCAGCACATATATATCAGCCTGGACAACCAGCAGCAGCAGCAGTTCACCTACTTCTTCAACAATCTCAGCCCATGGCTGCAGCTGCTGATATGGTGGGGCCTGCACCCAGTATTTATCAGCCACCTCAGCATCAGCACATCAACTGGCCTACCAACTACTGACAGCTGGATCTCATTTTTGGCGTGTCCTTGTAAACAAGCTTTTTCTCTAGATAAATTTTGGGAGCACCAGCAAATTCAAATAGACAAAGTGAAGGAAGAAGATACAACACATTGGCTGAAGGACAAACCAGTGGTACCTTCTAATTGATTGGGTTGAGGGCTTAAAAATGCAGTTCCCTTATAACTAATGATATTACCGAAGAAGAGGTCAGCATGTGCAGTTTTCTCTTTATTCTTGCTGCCGTATAGTGTTACAGTTTCTAATTATTGTCAATCTGTCTTTATTTTCAAAGTCGATTAGGTTCTTATTATTAGCTGGTTTCCCATTCTTTCTGACTTCGAGGTTTGTTAGCGGTTTCTGGAAGGCAAGATACTGGTTAGTGGATAATTTTCCCTAGTCTTCCTTTTTTGGAATTTTTCTATTTGGTTCCTGTAAAGTGAATTTTGACGAAGAGAAGGATGTAACCAAAGTGTTGTAATTGGTATAAACAAAGTGAACAATGCAATTGTTTGTGTTGACGGATACATCATTACTGCTTTGTGATTCTGGGGAAAGGGGGAACCTTGTATTTTACTTGTACAAAATCACTTGAAGATTTTTCTTTTGTTCTGTGTATTTTTTTTGGGCTTGATAAAATTTGCTTCTCCTTCATCTATAGTTTCTGAAAGCTGTATATGATGCATGGGAAAAAATTGTATGCTGTTGCTCATCTCTTGCAGTGAAATGCAGCTGAAGCTTATCTGATTTATTTTTTAGTACGGCAATAGCAAAAATTTTGGCTATCTATAGCCGCATATTTGGTGAACTGGACATGATTTGCCATCAATCCTCTATATTGTATAACTTTGCATGTATGTTGTTTGACGTGTTTTGAAAAATATACTGTAAGATTGTTTTGTTAGATTTGTAAGTGTACTTCAGGTTCTCGATTTGGCTAATTATGTGTTAACGGTTTCAAAATCCGGCTAGGAAACTCATTTTGCAACGGAAGAACAAAAGATGCAGCTAAAAGCACATTATCAACAAAACTGTATCAAAATTTGCATTGCGATCAACATGCAGCAAGAATTCTCATTTCTAGCTTTTGGAAGCAAATTTTAAATACGTTGCTAAGATAAATATTTGTCACGTGTTAGGATATTGCTATCAAATGAAGTTCTTTTGCGGCAATAAGACTGTTGCTCCTATAGAGTTTTGGTTGAAAGCAACAAAAGTTTGATATATTTCTACTGCTAAATGTGTTGGAGAAGATGATTCTATCTTGGAGTATTTATGTGGACGTACAAATGGCTGAAAAATCAATAACTTATAAACCTTTCATTTGCTCCTTCTCATCCAAACGGTTATGTAAATAATCGTTGAATTAGATAAGACTGAATGCAATCTCAGCTGGTTATCTGAACAAATATTTTTTCTGCATTACACTGGTCTAATACAATGATTATACGTTGGAACTTACATTTAGAGGTAGTGCCGAGAGTGGCGATTGCTTCTCCAAAATTGCTAAAATTCCATTGAAGTTTTGCCACAGTCAGTCAATCTTCAAGTGAGACTTTTTATGTGCTATAAACTATTGAAGCTATGTCTCACCCCAAATTTTATCAAGTCAATGTTAAATCATTCCAACATTGCATTATTACGCAAAACAATAACGTCCATGACCTCTGCAATAGATATATTAGAATAGACCAAAAGAAGTTTTAAAGTATTGAAGTTTATTTAGTTAATTAAGCTGTTAATTAGTTCTGAAATTGTTTAATTATTTATAAGGGTAAAGGACACTTTTGTCTTTTCAAAAACTTGTAGAGCTGAATAATAATCTCAGCTCAAGCTACTGTAAAAGTACTTCTTCTTCTCAATTCAAATCAACTCTTTTTCCTCTGTATTTTCAATTATTAACATGGTATCAGAGCGCTAACTAGCTCGTTTCCGCTTCAATCGAAATTTCTTTCTTTCTTTCTATAGCTGTTTGGCTATATTGAATTTCTTTCTTTCTGAGATTATTGATTGAATTTAAAGATCCTCGAATCAGCTTTAATGGCGAACAGAAACACAAGGATAGCTGAATACAGTCTTTATTACGTTCATCCAGGTGAAAATCCCTCTCTTGTCTTGGTTACTCCATTGCCAGATAGGTCGAATTATCATTCTTGGGTCAGAAACATGAAAATGGCCTTAATGTCTAAGAACAAATTAGAATTTGTGGATGGAACTATAGAGAGACCGAATTTAGGAGATAATTTGTACAATGCTTGGCGTCGTTGCAATAATCTTGTGGTTTCTTGGTTGATACGGTCTTTAAGTCCTTCCATAGCACAGAGTGTTATGAACTATGAAACAGCAGATCTTTTATGGGAAAATCTTAAGGAAAGGTTCTCGCAATCTGATGCTTATCGCATTGCGGATCTTCAGTCAGAAATCTTTACTATTTCTCAGGGCACTAGGAGTATTACAGATTATTTTACTTGTTTACAGAGTTTATGGGATGAATTTATTAGCCTTAATCCCATTCCCAGTTGTGTTTGTGAGGGTTGTTTCTGTGGTATTTCTGATACAATGAGGAAGTCTCAAGGCAAGAATCTGATTATATGTTTCTTAAAGGGTTTAAATGGGTCATTTTCTGGTATTAAGGTGCAAATCATGGCTATGGACCCGTTGCCTACTCTCAACAAGGTCTTTTCCTTAGTCTTGCAGTATGAAAGAGAGTTTGTAACAACAAACAAGAGCGAGTATGTCCAAGAAGTGGCATCTTTTGTAAGGAAAGGAAACTTTGGTGGAGAAAATATGCAGTTTAATCAAAGTAAGTTTCAAGCAGGAAATCAGTTTCAAAACTATGGTTTTAGAAGGCCACAGGGTATTCAAGGTAACTTTGATAAAAGGGAATTGAGTAGTTCCTTTTATAATGGAAATAATCTGGTAGTGAACTGCTGGAAGAACAATGGCTATCCACCTCATCTAAAAAGGAGGTTTTCTAGAGCTAACATGGCTTCAACTAGTCAAGTTAATATTCCTCATGAAGAAATTGCTGAGGTACATGAGTGTAATGAAAAAGATCTTTATGAGTCACAACTGTCACAATGTTCACAACCTATGAATAGTGAGATACATAGTGGTTATTTTTCTAATAATGTATACTCAGTGTGGGGGCAAAATTGCATATCTACTATTAATTATAGTGTAGAAGATAATGCTGCTAAAGGGACTAATGGTTTCACTGAAGAGCAGTTAGGCCAATTAACTAAGCTAATACATGAACAGACAAGTGGTTTAGCAAGAATGCAAGCTCATAGTGTATTCAACTCAGCTCATGCTGCTTCTGCAAGGGTGATTCAACTATCAAAGGAAAGTGTAGAACGTGGTTCAAGTTGTCTTAACTCTACAGTTGATTGCAGTAACTCTGTATCAGGTAATTTTTCAAAATTTTCAACATTAAATTAGTTTGTTTGGATTGTTGACACTGGAATAAGTAGTCACATAACAAGTTCATTTAAGAATCTTGAGAATGCTAGGAAACTAGCTGATTGGCATGTCTTTTACCTAACAATCTTAGATTACAAGCCACACATATAGGAGATATTCATTTCAATTCTGATTTCATTTTGCATAATGTGTTGTTTGTACCTACATTTCAGTATAATCTTCTGTCTGTCACTAGTCTATGTGCATCATTGAATTGTGAAATGTTGTTTTCTTCTACTGATTGTTTAATACAGGATTTGAATACCAAGAAGAAGATTGGTTCAACTAAAGTTCAAGATGGTTTGTATCATCTGAATGTTTCTGAATTTTCTGTGTTGAACCTGAATTTTGTTTTTTCAACAAAATGTAATAGTGATGAATTGTGGCATTATAGGTTAGGTCATCCATCAAATAAAATATTAGAATTTTTGAGTAAAACTTTTCCTGATATTAGCATATCTACTGATTTCATATCTGATGTTTGTCCAAAGGCTAAACAGAAAAGGATTCCCTTTGGTATTTCTCAAAGTGCTAGCAAATGTTTATTTGATATTATTCATATAGATATTTGGGGACCAACTATAAGCTCATTAGATGGTTTCAAATATTTTGTGACTGTGGTTGATGATTTTTCAAAATTTACTTGGGCAATCATGATAAAAACAAAACCAGAAGCTTCTAATGTGTTAAGACAGTTTCATTCTATGGTGAAAACTTAGTTTGATAAAAATATTAAAGATAATAAGATCTGATAATGGACCTGAATTCACTATGCATGATTTCTTTGCTGAAAATGGTATTGTGCATCAAATTCATGCGTTGAAACTCCACAACAGAATTCTATTGTTGAGATTCTTGAGCCTTAAAAATCCAAAGTAATTTTTACCTACTATTTTTTGGAATTATTTCATAGGACATGCAGTTTACTTGATCAATAGAATACCTTCTCCTATTATAGGAAATAAAAATCCTTATGAGTTACTTTACAACAAACTGCCTGACTATAGTAATTTAAGGAATTTTGGTTGTTTATGTTATGTAAGTACTTTAAAAAGAGATAGAAGCAAATTTGAAGCTAGAGCACAGAAAAATATTTTCTTAGGATATGTGGCAGGAATGAAAGGATATAGAGTATATAATTTAGAGACACATAAGGTTACAGTTTCTAGGGATGTTATTTTTCATGAAAATTTTTTTCCTTTTGAAGGGGGAGTGATGATACGGAAGTAGAAGATTCTGAGAGAATTGTAGAATTTCTTGAGGAATCTAATATTATAGAATACAGTAAGGATAGGGTCATCACTGAAAATAGGTTGACTAGACAACATAGACAACCTGAGTATCTTAAGGATTATCATTTTTTTCTATTACAGTCTAAGAATGTTAATGATTTAGAGAATAACAAATTGTATCCTCTGTCTTCTGTTATTTCATATGACAATTATCTAGAAACTACAAAGCCTTTTCTTTACAATTGATGACTGATGCTGAGCCTAAAACATATTCTGAGGTAGCTAAAAGTGATCAATGGAAAAAAGCAATGAGTGATGAATTGGAAGCCTTGAACAAAAACAGAACATGGGAAATAATTAGTTTACCCAAGGATAAAAAAACCCATAGGCTGTAAATGGGTGTTTAGAATTAAAAGAAATAATGATGGAACCATAGAAAGATACAAAGCTCGTTTAGTTGCTAAGGGATATACCCAACAGCAAGGGATAGACTATTTGGAGACTTTCTCGCCTGTAGCAAAAATTACTACTGCTAGATTTCTTTTAGCAATTGCAGCAAAAAAGAATTGGCACCTTGAACAGTTGGACATCAACAATGCCTTTCTTCAAGGTGGATTGGAAGAAGAAATTTATATGGAATTGCTACAAGGTACCACTTCAGCTGTTCCTAATCCTGTTTGTAAACTAACAAAATCTTTATATGGTTTAAAGCAGGTCAGTAGGTAATGGAACAGTACTCTAACTGATTCCTTAATCAAAAAAGGTTTTGTCCAATCTCATGCTGATCCATCTCTCTTTACTAAAGGCAGTAATGAAAATTTTATAGCTTTAGCTATTTATGTTCATGACATTATTTTGGCAAGTAGTTGTAAACAGATTATTGCAAACACAAAGGCATATTTGCATGAATGTTTCAGCATTAAAGATCTTGGAGAACTCAGATTCATCCTAGGCTTAGAAGTAGCAAGGAGCAGTAAAGGAATCCACCTTTACCAAAGAAAATATGTACTTGACCTATTGGCAGAATATGGATTCTTAGAAGCAAAGCCCTGTTCTACTCTAATTTCTATGGACCAAAAAGATAGCAGCTCCACCAATAAGCTAGCAGACAATACAAGTTACAGAAAGCTTATTGGCAAGTTGCTATACCTTACTAACACAAGGCTTGACATCTCATTTGCAGTAAAGCAACTTTCACAGCACCTTGAACAGCCACAAGAAGGACATCTTACAGCTGCCCATAGAATATTGAGGTACTTGAAAGGAAAACCAGCTCAAGGACTTTTCTACTCAGCATCAATTGACACACAACTGAAGGGATACACTGACTCAGATTGGGTAACATGCAAAGAGAGCAGAAAGTCTATTACTGGATATTGCACCTTCCTGGGTGATTCCTTGATATCTTGAAAATCGAAGAAACAAAACACTATGTCTAGAAGTTCCATAGAAGCAGAGTACAGAGCCATGTCAATGACTGCAGCAGAAGTTCAATGGCTGTTTTATCTTTTCAGAGATTTACAAGTTCAACATCCTGCACCAGCTCTCTTGTTTTGTGACAACACATCAGCTATTCACATTGCCAAGAACATAGTGTTTCATGAGAGAACTAAGCACCTTGATATAGACTTCCACTTTATCCGCACCAAAGTTCAAGAAAAGGTTATTCATTTGATGACTGTTTCTACTCACAACCAAGGTGCAGATATGTTCACCAAATCCTTACATACACCAGCCTTTGAAGAGCAAAACAAGCGCCTTGGACTGATCAGCATTTAGTAAAGGGTCAAGATGTTCATCTTGAGGGAGGGTGTTAAAGTATTGAAGTTTATTTAGTTAATTAAACTGTTAATTAGTTCTGAAATTGTTTAATTAGTTATAAGGGTAAAGGACACTTTTATCTTTTCAAAAACTTGTAGAGCTGAATATAATCTCAGCTCAAGCTACTGTAAAAGTACTTCTTCTTCTCAATTCAGATCAACTCTTTTTCCTCTGTATTTTCATTTAATCGACAAAAAGTAAAAACAATTGCATTAACTTTTACAATTGTTGCACTAGTTATTGTCATCATTAGTTTTGGATAATACAAAAGTTAAGTGAGTAGGGATGACAACGGATCCTAGACCCGGTTTTTTAAGGTTCGGATCTTAATTTTCTAGATCCGTCGGATCCGGGTCCAGGAAAACTGATCTGGGTCCGGGTCCGAACAATGAAACCCGGATCTAGACCCAGATCCTTAATTAAAAATTAATTGTATTTTTTTATTTATTATTTACCCCGAAAATATTGGATAATTAATATTATTTGATATCCACGTAAGGGTCGAATCCGGGTTCAATATATTCAAACGGATCCGGACCGGATCCAAGCTGGACCCGGCCCGGATCCAGCCCCGTTGCCATCCTTATAAGTGAGCGCTTGCAATGGTTGCAACAACCAAGGACGGTTTCTCGAAAATTTTGATTTATGATTTAAAAGTTTTTTCAACTTTTAAGGGGTTTTAAAGTAAGTAGTTTAGTGTTTCAGTAAGTGCAAATTGATTTTTAAGTCATTAAAAGTGTTTCTCAAACATCAAAATCGAATTCTAAGTCACTTATAAATTGTTGAATCTTGAAAAGACTAAAAAAACATATATTTTACACAAGGGTATTAAGCTTTGAATATAATACGAGAACAGTAATGTAATTTCTTTGGTAAAAAATTAAGTAAAAAGAAAAGTCAATTTTCAAAAGTAAGTACTTGTTACTTCTTGTTTTTTATTTATAAATAATTTTTATAAATTGAAAAAAAAAATTGAACTACTAAACTAACCAATTTTTAATTTAAAAATCTACATTCAAAAAAAATTTGGAATCAAAGCTTGAAAAAAACATCTATGAAGCTAAAATATCGTTGCAACTGTACGTTGCAAATTTTTACTCCCAGATTATTTAATTAATTGGTTTCGTTTTAATAAAATGTTTTTAATATGTACTCATGCTATGCCTATGCTAGGAATCTATTCAGATCTACGAATGAGTTTTACATTATTGCCATTGTCGGTGTTTTCAGAATAAAAAAGAAATACATCAGAGCTGATTGCAACGTGGCAGAAAAGCAACCGTAGATTGTTCAAGATTATAAATAAGAAATTAAATTTTTCATTCATATTCTATAATATAATATCATAATATTTGTTTACTATTTGAAGATATTGACCGATACTCCGCCAGCTCACCTCAGCGAATGCTCAAATTCGGAAACATATGAATTTGCTAATTTCTTCTTCTCAAGTGTTCTTCAACTTCATTCATTGTAAGTGTATCCACTATATCAGATCTTACATTCTTTTGTTGCTGCGCTGATATTTTTGTTTCATTTATCTCCAAGTTTAAGTCTGTTTTGAGATTCTTTGAATCCACCATTGTTAGATCTAAAGCAGTTTGTTCTTTTTTCTGCTTCTTTGAAACATTGATTAGCGTTTTTGTCATCTGTTTTTATCGATTCATTGCAGTCTGCTGTAGATTTAAGTTAATTTGAGAAGATTTGTGCTGTTGGAGACCAAATATGTGGGGCCGCTCTGGTTTATCAAGAGCTAGAAATTTCAGGCCAGAAAACCTAGGGCAAAATGCGTTGGCTTTAATTGGGAATCTATGCTTCACATTGTTTGTACTAGGAGTTCTTATTTTCACCATTATCGCTGCTACATATGAGCCTGAGGACCCTCTTTTTCATCCGTCAACCAAAATCACCACATTCTTGACATCGAATTCAAATGCCACTTTCAAATCAGATGACACAGTAGTGAAAACCGGGGAGGATTTCATGGCCTCCAACCAAACTGCTTTTGCTACTTTCATTAACATCACCGATGTCGAAACCTCTAATGCCGGTGCTACCGATGCTGACTCGGCCGTAGAGAATTGTTCTGGTCCATTAGATTGTAGGGATCCCGAAGTGTTTCATCTGATGATGCGAAAAGCAATCGAACACTTCAAGGATATACATTTTTACCGGTTCGGGAAAGCGGTTCCTGGCAATAACGAGAGCACTTGTGACATGGCGTGGCGTTTTAGACCTAAGGAAGGGAAGGCAGCAGCGTTTTACAAAGATTATAGGCGATTTGTGATAGCTAAGTCGGCAAATTGCACCCTTAGTGTTGTGGGGATCGGGGAATACCATACAGGTGTAAATGCTAGGAAGAAGAAGAAGAATCAGAAACCTGGGTTTGAAAAATCGCCTGGAAAACAAGAAGGCGCGACTTTGTTGCCTGTTGTTGGGGAAACCGTGAACGATTCACTTCCTGTTATCGAGTCGGAAAATGCATTTAGACGTGGCAAGTATTTGATATACAGCGGCGGCGGCGATAGATGCAAGAGCATGAATCATTATTTATGGAGTTTCCTTTGTGCCTTAGGTGAAGCGCAGTATCTAAAACGAACATTAATCATGGATTTGACCATATGTTTAAATTCAATGTACAGTTCATCAAATCAGAACGAAGAAGGTAAGGACTTCAGGTTTTACTTCGATTTCGAGCATTTGAAGGAGGCAGCTTCGGTGTTAGATCAGGCTCAGTTTTGGGATGATTGGGGAAAATGGCAGAAAAAAGACGGTTTAACCCTCCATCTAGTGGAAGATATCAAGGTCACACCAATGAAGCTTGCAGATATCAAAGACACCCTAATCATGCGAAAATTCGGGTCTTTCGAGCCGGACAATTACTGGTACAGAGTGTGCGAAGGCGAGACAGAGTCTGTTATCCAACGGCCATGGCATCTGATATGGAAATCGAAACGAATGATGGACATCGTGTCAGGAATCGCCGCGAAACTGAACTGGGATTATGATGCGGTCCACATCGAACGAGGCGAAAAGGCGAGAAACCAAGAGCTGTGGCCCAATCTCGCGGCGGACACTTCTCCTAGCGCGTTGCTTTCGACACTGGGTGACAAGATCGAAGATGGAAGGCACGTCTATATCGCGACTAACGAACCCGATACTTCCTTTTTCGACCCTCTGAAGGACAAATACGCGACCCATTTTCTCGACGAGTACAAGGAACTCTGGGATGAGAATAGTGAGTGGTATTCAGAAACGACTAAGCTTAACAAAGGGGTTCCGGTTGAGTTTGATGGTTATATGAGAATCTCGGTAGACACGGAGGTTTTCCTGAGGGGTAAGAAGCAGATCGAGACTTTCAATGATCTGACTAATGATTGCAAAGATGGCGTTAACACCTGTAACTCGGCTGCGAGTTGACTTATATGAGTTTGTACTATTAGCTGTGTTTTAGTTTGTATGAGTTGCTTTTGAGCCTTGTTTGTTAGGTTTTGTAGCATATCCTGAATTTATGTTGTGATACATTTTCAAATATAAAATCAAAACTTTTTTATTGGTTGCTATAGTGCTCTTTATCACTTAGCAATTATCATGCATGATTGAAGTTTTTTTCCTTCAATTTACATTTGTCTTCCAAGTCATTTTCCTTCTTGCCTATTTCGATTCATTGCTTTTTTTCTCATCTTAATTTGGTTACATCTGCATTTTTACGTCTTTTGTCACTATAACCTAATGAATAAAAGGGTATGTAGCGCATGGACAATGTGAGGACTTTGCTTTATACTATACCTCTTTATATCAATTACCATGTATAATGTGCATGTCCAAGCACCTATTGCGAGCCCTATGTCCCTTCATCTTGCAGGTATAAAGTGATATGCGCTTGCAGTTATATCCCTTCATCTTTGTAATCAAGGTATAAGAGGAGTATAACCATGTATAAAGCATACATTTTACGTCTCAGGCGCTTTATGTTATCGTTATACCATGCGTAAAGCGCTTGGTGTGCACTTAAAAAGAATTTTCACTAGCAAATGTAATATAGATACAAGTAGTTATAAAACACACATCTTTATAGTATTTTCGTGCTTCATACCACATTTGTATATGCGGTATAAATAAATGTGCGAAAAAGAATGTTGTTGAAAAAATATGTCAATATAGATTTTGTTTCGAAAATAAAAACAAAACGCTTAATGTAATCTTAAAGATCTGTACAGAAAAATTAATTGTCTGTGAGAGATTAAAAGGATACAAGAAAAAGTATTAGCATTCTCTTAATTTCATTTCTCAATTCCCAAATTCCGTTTTATTTAAAATCAGTAAAATGAAGTATTAGATATTGTTATATGTAACCACTAAACTTTGGTTTATTGGTCACCAACATTGAAGAATTCAAGAAGTATGTTGTGGGTTCAAATCCCGTAATCAACAAATGCAAAAATGCCCTAAATTTCTAAAAAAATTATTATACGTTTTTTAGGATAAAAAGAACATAAAAAAGAGAACATAAGCCAAAGTATTTATTTTTCCATGCCACTTTCTCTGCGAGGATTTTAAAATTTGTGCTTCAATGATTTGAGCAATTGAAATTTGGCCAAAAATTGGATAAGGATCAAGGTATAAAGCACATATTGCCAACTTTGAATTTGGATCAAAATTAGGACAAACATCCCCGTTTTATCTATCACTCTTGTCTTATATTGATTTATGGTATTGCTGCATTTCGCACAGATAATTTTCCTTTGTTTTTTCGTTATTTTTTAACTAGTTCATTAGTATTTGACAAAATTATCTTATAGTTATTTCATAAACAAAGAAATATCAATAACAGCTAAGGCCGCAACTAAATCAACAACCGTATCCACAATATATCTGTATTAAATGCTAAGTTAACCAAAATGGATTGTTTTGAAATACACTAAGTGCCTTTAGTGTACGCATTCCTCCCAAAGAAGCTTTGCTTGCTTGCAAACCAAGAATTTGCAGCAGCCAAAAAATTCAAACAAGAATTGCCTTTTATTTTGGATTGAACAGACCACTCACCAACCAGATAAGATAACCTTAAGAACCAAAATAGGCAATTTGGCCAATTTGGTCAATACGTTGCTTCCAAACTCAACTTGTCTCATAATGAACCATGAATTTTAGATAATCATTTCCTTATGGCACCGAAGCTTTACAAAAACACATCTTACTATTGGACTAAGTTTTTTTTTGGTAAATACCATTGGACTGAGTTGATATTAGAAAAAGGGACAAGATGCAAATGCAAAGTGAACCAAGAAGGCATTTACCAACTTATTCAACCATTTGTTTACCAACAATTTTAAGAGATTGTTACCACAATTAGACAACCGTTTTTCGTTTATTCCAAGATAAATAGTTAACAGAAACAACAAGAAAAACTATATCGCAACAGCAAACAGTAAAAGCGGACCTAAAGCTAAATGCCAATTGTAACACAATTCATGTGCCAACAAGGTTGCATTTTTTAAACACGCCGTTATCCACAAAATAGAAAACAATATTCCCTGTTTATTTGGCATTCCCTGCTTCACGCATGTATAATCCGAATTCTGAAATGACAGAAACTGTTTTCTATTGCGTATATATGATAAGTACAATGCTATAAAACCCTACAAATAATCATCAGTTTCTGCTGGGGTTGGGATGGCTGGTCAAACTTGAACGATTAATCAGAGAAAATACACAGAGACACAGCTCTCGGAATAACTTAAAGTATCATTGCGATGTTTCTGATAAGAACAAAGACTGTAAACTTTTACAGTTCCTTATATAATCTTTTCTCTGACTTCGCAAACCATTTCTAATTCCTTCTAAAATTCCAGTTCCATGCATATAGCAACCAAAAGTAGCTCACACATACACTATGTTGATTACGAGTCAAACTGAAACAAAGGGAAATTCATTCTCTAATGAGATTAAAGTCAGAGCGGATGCATCAAACATCTCAACCTCACATTTATGTACAATATAACTTTTGATCATCTCGTGCGTAACACAAGTATACAACAACTAGCCGTCTAATATACTCGAAAGTAAAGGTACCTGTACAATGCAAGCTGTACACGAACATTTTCCTGAAACTAAAATAACCGCTATTTCAAAAAGCTCACCAAAAGCATGATCCTATTTCCTCTTCAGGCATCACGGGAGACCTGCAAAGAGGACACGTAAAATTCCAGTAATCCAGCCATTTCTCCAGGCACACCTTGTGGAAAAAATGGCCACATGCCAAATGGTTAATCTCCGATTGTGGCTCGTATTCTGTTAAGCAAACCGAGCAGTCATGCTCGGCTTGTTTACAGCTGAACACTGCATCGAATCGTGTGGCTGGACTCCTAGTTCGAAATTCGTTTATGTAGGAATTTGATTCTGTTGGGCCTTCAGTATAATCTGAAGCTGATGGTGGTGGTGAAGAGGATGAAAACAAGTGGATGCCAAAGATATGAAGGATTGTTCGTAGTAATCCTTTGAAAAGGTTGATTGATAATGCAGTGTTAACCAAAATCACACATAGTACTCCTTCAGATGGACCAGGAAGACTAGATAGACCCATTTTTTTGTCAATAGTTCAAAGGTCAGTGAAGATTTCTTTGTCAGTTCAGAGAAGAAACAGAAGAGATTAAGCTCCAGATGAAGTGAACTGCAGTATATCCAAAACAAAAGAGGAAACCATATTAGTTAAAGAACAGATTAAAGGATAAATTTCTGGAAAGGTATCAGTATATAAAACAGTTTTCGGAAATTTGACGAGCCTATGACTGTAATTCAGGTACTACAATCCCCAAATCCATCAAATGAAATCAGACAACAATAAGATCATAAAAAATGCAAACACGTATCTGCATCATGTGTACCAGAGATGATCCTAATTCATTCAAATAAAAAATCAGTAACTGACCAAATTAAAGAAGACTTGGAAAACTAAAAGATCTAGCCTGGCTCAACCTGTCCTGGTGATAAAATTGAAGATCAAGATCAACAAACACACAAGCTCGAACCGAATCACTCCAAAAGTTCAAATGAAATTGGGGAAATCAAAAGAAGCAGCATGTACAATAAATAGGAACCAAGCATTTCTAGTCGAACTCTTAGATCATGATTGATGGCATAAAATTAAAGCATTTAAAAACATGTAAAACATAGAAGAAGAAGAAGAAGAAGAAGAAGAAGAAGCCGGAAAAGCAGAGAATAAGAAATCCAATAACAGAAATTCAAAGTGATAGATAGAGACTTACACTATAAGTGACCATCGAAATCAAAGCTGAATGAATCAATAAGCAGGATTATCTAAGATTAAAGGAATTACGAAGGAGAAAAAGATTAAGGTCAAAAAAACAAATGATGAGTGAGTGTAGAGATAGAAGGATTGATGGGCTGAATGATTTTGTTCTGTTGTTGTGTGTATTTATAAATGAACTGGAAAGGCCAAATTTTACATTACTCTCTTTATCCTCTCTTCAATTCATTATTTAACACGTGTAATTCAAGAAATATGATACTATTTTGAGAAAGCAGATTTTTTTCCAAGTGATCCATATGTTAACCATGGTTAAGTTCCCGTGTTTTCCGTACGAATGCATGACACTAACTATGGTTACTTTATATCATCTTCTTCCCTGTTTTGCTGCTTTTATGCCTTTTTGTTTGTCCACTTTCACTTTCTTCACCGCATTGCTCATGCCACTCACTTCACTTTCTTTATTTGTTTATTATGTTAGGTCCCGAACAGATAATTCGGTAGTCGGGTGATATGTGTTAACTAAAATAGATTCGCAACAACAAATAGTAAAACAAGTAAAGCAATAAAGACGACACAGAGATTTTAAGTGGAAACCCTTGAAAGGGAAAAACCACTGGGCACCAATAACTCCACTAATAAATAATGAGAATACACAATACAAGCTCTCTCAAGTATACCCAAACTCGAGGTATATTTTTAGGATAGTTGGAAACACCCCAATTTTACTCACAAGGTAAAATCACTCAACCCCCCGTTCACTAATTACTCTCTTGTGGTAATAAATTACTCTACAAGAGGAAACTCTCAAAATACTCTTTTGTAGGAATAATGCTCTACAAAAGGAACTAAATGCTTTCTTAATTTTCGAATGATTTTGGATTACCGGGAGAAGGCCTTTTATAGGCAGAGTACCTACCAATTTGTCAAATTGGTAGGTAAACTACCAAAAGAAAATTCAATGGTTGGTGGCCAACCATTGAAGTCTGGACCACTACGAGCTGCTCCCATTGCTATCTTCATCCGCAACTCCCAAGACAATGTGTCAGGTTGACCTGAACAAAAAAAAACGAAACCAAGTAACCAACCAAAGCTACTAAACTTAAGCTATTTATTGTCATTCTTAAACTAGAAAAGATGCTTTTCCAAGCTACCCCTCTGCATAAATTCATGTAAAAGGAGCAACAGCGTACCTGTCCAATGATATCCAAAAAATTTAACCAAATTTGGATGTGACACTCTTCGGAGAAACTTAACCATTGGCTCGGTTACCAAATTAAAAACTTAATGTAGTTAGCATAAGTTACAAACATCATAATGTCCCATGAAATTCGTTGAAAAGAGTCGTTGTTTTTCAAATTTAATAGAATACCAGCTAGCCTTGATAGCCTTGAATTATTCCTAATCCTAGGCTCATTTGGATGGTGAAAGGACTATTCTGTAGAATAAAAGAAAAATAAATGGAAATAGGTGAAAAAAAAAGTAGAGAATTTGTTTAGAATAAGTAAACAGATGGAATAGCTATTCCTAACTATTATACATCTTATGGAATAACTATTCTATCTCGAGACCGGCAAATACTCTACCATTTTTCACCTTTTCCATTATTTTTTTTCTCCTATTCCACGGAATAACTATATCGCCAACCAAACAAGACCTCAGTGTTTTAACCACCACATCTATTGCAATGCTCCTTTTGAAGGGTCAAAAATTAATTGTTCTCATCTACAAACTTTGCCATAATAGTTTCCACCCAGCAAATTATCAGATTTGAAGCTTTTTGTACATTTCTTCAGATCATTGTACTTGAACTCTATCATTCTTGATGTCTCCAAAATTCGTACCTTTGGATTGTTTTTTTCATGATCTTTATTAGCTTAAGGGAATAAATAAGCACATGCTGTTCAAGTTGTATTTGGTTACTGCTGTTAGTATCTTAGCCTGCTAAGCATCTTAGTTTTCTTAATAGTTAAGTCTATGTTGTACCTTAGATTGCTTAGTAGTCAAGTTTAGTAGAATTAGAGCTATTGTTAGTCACACAACTATATAGTGTGAGATTGTAATTGTTCCAAAATCAATACCAATCATATATAGTCCAAGTGATACATCTACAAAGTGGGTAGGGTTACCAGGGTTCAAATCCTGGCAACTGCAATTGCTTCAAAAAAAATCATTGAATAGTGAAGAAACTTCTCTCAACTTTCTCTCTCTCTCTAAACTCTCTTTCTCATTTCATTTCATCCTCAATTATCTTCTAACTATTATCTTTTTTTCAAACCCTAACATTGGTATCGGTTGTCGATCATTCCTTGGCCTATTATTGATTTTATGGAAATTCAGAATTAGTAGTCAATCAATTCTTAGGATGTTACTCGTCTTTTACGAAAATTCAAGAAAAAATATCACACAAGAAAACCGTCATGGTATCTGCTGTATCACGGGAAGAAAGAATTGATGGTGATTTGCTAGAATTACAAAAATTGTGATTCAGCTTTGATCCTTCTAAGTTTATTAAATGAAATGCACAAATTCAGCAGAGGAACTTTGATTCCTTGCTATATGAGATCAAAGCTTCTTGTAACCAATTACATGAGTTTATTAGGGCTTCTTCTCCAAGATCTCACCCTTAAAAATGTATCTCTGCTATGGATAACAGTTTAGAATCTGATTCATCCTACTACATAGGAGGAGCTAAAGCAACACATTACAAAGAATGTTTTTAATAATGTATTTCACTTTAAGGTTCAGTGGATAATATTGTGGTTCAGCATTTAACTATAGATTTGAGAGCATTAATTTTCTATCAGTTTTCAATAAAAGTTGTAACAGCCATGAATCCCACTCAATGGACGATACATCTATGATAATTGTGGTCAATTAAAGATTAAAATTGAACCTTGGGAATTTGATGGTATTCAAAACAGAAAAGAATCTACTGAAAAGAAAGACCAACTTCAAGATCTTAGGCCTAAAGTGGGAAATGAGTTCCAAGGTGATTTTAATCCTTCCTCACCTGCGCACAAGTTCTTCAATGACATATTAGAAAAGGAAATTGAAGGTAATATGTTAAATCTTGCATCACACTGAGTGGGTTTCAAAGAGTTTCAATTAGATTTTGAACAAGTAACAGAAAATGGTGCACTCCAACTGTTTTTTTTGGGAAAATTTATAAATGGGCTAAAAATTAGGAATAGTTTCAGCCCAAGTTTTGTGTCCTAACTTATTTTACCAATTAAGTTTCATATTTACCTTCTATATGTTCCAAAGTTAGTGTGTTCACCTCCCTTACCTTCTACTTTTTTTTTAATTTTCTTATGTTATTTCGCCATTATCTCTCAAACCGTTCATTTTTTTTGACATGGTGCTTTAGAGTTTTTTGTTCATCTCATTTTTATCTTTGAAACATCATCCAATGTGATATACTTTTCAAAAAAATTTCAACTGTTTGATATCTGGTGAGAAACTAGTAGGTAAGTGGTATGTAACTGGTAGGAAGAACAAGTTGTGTTAAATTTGTTATGAAAATATGGTAGGTAACACAAATACATGTTAAAAGTTTATCTCCATAGCAATAAACCGTCAATTATAATCTTAAAAGTAATGAAAATGTATCAGAAAGTGATTACAAATTATAAAGTAAAATTCTACAAAGTATTGAATTAAAGTAGTAGAAATCTGGTATACAACTAGTATAAAAAACAAAAAATATCAAAACTAGTAAGAAACTAGTAGGCAAGTGGTGGGATTCTAGTATGAAGAACAAGTTGTGTCAAATTAATCTTGAAATTCATTCGAAAGTGATTAGAACATGTAAAATACAACTCTAGAAAGTACTGAATCAAAATAGTAGGAATCTGATATGTAATTGGTATGAAGAACAAAAAATGTCAAAACTATAAGAAAGTGGTACGTAAATGTTGTGAAGAACAAGTTGTGTCAAAATAATCTTGAAAAGTTATGAAAATGTATTAGAAAGTGATTTATTAATGTAAAATAAATCTCTACAAAGTATTGAATCAAAACAGTAGGATATGTAACCGGTATGAAGAATAAAAATTATCAAAACTAGTAAGAAAGTGGTAGGTAAGTGGTAGGTAAGTGGTAGGAAACTGGTATGAAGAACAAATTGTGTCAAATTAATCTTCAAAAGTTATGAAAATGCATTAGAAAGTGATTAGAACATGTAAGATAAATCTCTACAAAGTATTGAATCAAAACAGTAGGAATATGGTATGAAACTAGAATGAAGAACCAAAAATGTCAAAACTAGTAAGAAAGTGGTAGGTAAGTGGTTGGAAACTAGTATGAAGAACAAGTTATGTCAAAATAATCTTGAAAAGTTATGAAATGCATTAGAAAGTGATTTGTTCATGTAAGATAAGTCTCTACAAAGTATTGAATCAAAATAGTAGGAATCTGGTATGTAACTGGTATTAAGAACAAAAAAATCAAAACAAGTAAGAAACTGGTAGGTAAGTGGTAGGAAGAACAAATTGTGTCAAATTAATCTTGAAAAGTAATGAAAATGAATTAGAAAGTGATTAGAACCTGTAAGATAAAACTCTGGAAAGTATTGAATCAAAATAGTAGGAATCTGGTATATAACTGGTATGAAGAATAAAAAAATGTCAAAACTAGTAAGAAAGTGGTAGAAAACTAGTATGAAGAACAAGTTGTGTTAAATTAATCTTGAAAACTAATGAAAATGCATTAGAAAGTTATAAGAACATGTAAGATAATTAATTAAAACTAATTAGTTGATTAAGTTTAGGAATACTTTGAAGAGCAGGCTTCTAAGACCAATGAGAGTGAGGGTGTTTCTCAAAACTTTTCTAAAAGTCACTTATGTCTTATAAGTGACTTTTTTAAGAAGTAAGTCTGACTTACTTTTAACTTCTGTCTTATTTTTAACTTTTAAGTTAAAAAAAAGTTATCAGAAACACTTCACTGTCT
>CATIWQ010135612.1:0-13145 GCA_949673415.1 Euphorbia schlechtendalii | reverse complement strand
TCCAAAAGTTCAAAAGCTTCTTGACTAGTTTTCTTCATAAGAGATCCCACAACCATAGCATCAATTGCTCCTCTCATTGCATGACTTACACCATTGTAGAAGGTTTGCAGAATGACATTATGAGGTAAACCATGATGAGGACAAACTAGTTGAAGTTCTTTATAACGTTCCCAGGCTTCGTATAAGGATTAACTATCTTTTTGGGTAAAAGAAGTGATCTCTTTAATGAGTCTTGCGGTTTTGGCTAAAGGAAAATATTTAGTGAGAAAGGCTTGGGCTAATTGGTTCCAAGTAGTGATTGAATTTGGGGGTAATGAATTCAACCAAACTTTCACTTTATTACGGAGTGTAAATGGAAATAAGCAAAGTTTCATTGCTTCATCAGGAACATTGGGCATTTTGAAGGTATCACAAACTTCTAAAAAGTTTGCAATATGAGAATTCGGGTTTTCATTGGGTAGACCATAGTATTGCACATTGTTGCTAATCATTTGAAGTAATGCTAGTTTTATTTCAAATTGATTCGCATCAATTGGCGGTCTAGCAATTCCTTGATTGTTACCATTGATAGTCGCGATAACGTAATCCATAAGCCTTGGTTGGGGTGGATCTTCATTTGGGTTAGGATTTGGGTTTTCCACTTGACCGGTAGCCATTCTTGTATCTTGCCTCTTATATTTTTGTTTCCTTGCCCTACCAAATCGTTCTATTTCTGATTCCAAAGATGCCAAACTTTCTCCCGAACTACGCGTACTTGGCATGCACACGCTAGAAAGAAAATTCAGTGATTAAGCAAGAAAAATATGTTAATAATAAGATAAAAAAATATAATAATAATAATGAAAATAAATCTATAATAAAATTTCCCATTATTAAATCTCTAAGAAAAAATTGACTTCCCCAGAAATTTCTTCCTTAGAACGCTATTGCCTTCCTCGATAATGGTGCCAAAAACTTGTCGCCACTTTTCCACTGATAAGATTAATAACTAATGGTTCCGAAAACTTGTTCGTGAGACTTGGCTACACTCATTTTGTAAGGCTTATCCTCAATAATGGTGCCAAAAACTTGTTCACGAAAAATGTAGGTGTTGTCAATAAACCTTATCAAATAGAAAAATGATGATAACTGCAAGTATACAGTTGCGATGTAATTTTAAAAGATATCGAACCCATAGGGAAGGAACCAGGTCTAAGGATCAACAAGGAAAGACAAAGTAAAAGAAAATAAAAATAGATTTGAAATTTTTGGATAGGAAGATTAGAATGAAAAGTTGAGTAAATATAGATGTAGAAGATTAGAGAGTCTAAATATATAGATTCTTCACTACAAACAAGTATAGCAGAGAAAACATGCAAGTTCAAGAAAGATGTCATTACTCACTAAACTAACCTACAGACTCGGTTCAAAACAATCAGATATTCAATGATTCGTCGCAAAGCAACACATGAAATAACTTTTCTAAACCTAGCGTAAACGAAATAAGACAATTATATAAACCTGCACAACGTCAATACTATGCTTAGTACGGGTCGCTCTCACGTAGCCACATTTAGCAAGTTACCATTCCAAAAATGTTGGCTCACTAAACAACATTATATCACAGATCCAGTGATTATACACGATATTGTTAACCCTGAAACTACTCTTAAAATTAACTCCAACGCATATAACTTGATTAACATAAAAGACTTAGCACGAAATATGCATTATGACCTAGACATATCATAAACTACGAAATAGAAAGTATAAGTAGAAAGCAAAGCAAAGTTGTAAGGTATGCAAGTGAAAGCTAAAGTTGATCAAACCGTATCCACTCTTTAATGGGAGTCGTCAATTCCCGCAATTCCTGCGTCTGCTTTGAATTCAGCCTCGGCCTGTACAGAACCTCTACTAGGATGATATTCTTTCCTAATATTGAATAAACGAATATTGTAGAATGAAAACTTTTATTGATAAGTGATTTGCAAGTACACTTATACAACAATCGCTTGAGAATATAGAGAAATCTAGTGATCGAAACAAGAATTCGAATCACTTAAACATTTTCTCGCTAACACTTATGAACGTAGCAAACTCTCTATCTACACACACTATACGTAACCCTTTTTTCTGCACTTCCTTGAATGCACTGAAGGCATACGAAATTGGTTGGAATTGGAGCCGTATTTATAGAGTTTGAAGGGTTGCGTCTATCCAAACGAAGGGTTGTATCCATTTGTGAAAGCTTGCATCTCTTCATCGTGATTGGTTGAGAAGCTTTGATATGATCTACAATGGATAAGCACCTTTTCATGATTGGTTGACTCCTAATAGGCGTCTGTTCATTGGTAGTTGATGGCGGTTGATGGCGTTGATCATGCTTATCTGGTGGTTGTTAGTTAAGAAGATAGAACCAGAAAATCGTCCATGTTGCGACCGTGAATCTTTGATTGGCAGACTTCTGTTTTTGAAGTAAACAAGTCATGACCGCGAATGATTGTCACGATCGTGAATTGAGTTTTACTTAGAAATCTTCTTGTAATTTCACCGATCTTTGACAGCTTCAATCTTGAGCCAAATCTTTAAGTTCCACACATCTTTTTGCACCTTTTTTCACTCTTTTTTCATAGAATTCCACTTTAGATCATTTTACTCCCAAGATTTACCTAGTATCTGCATTTACATAAAGAACAACTACATACCACGTGAAATCTTTTATATGAAGTATAAAAATGACTAAAAATATAGTGTTTAATGTATAAAATTAATGTGATAATAAGTGTGATTATACACTTATCAAGGACCTTCCCAGTTTGGGCAAAACTTTCCCCATTGATCTACATTTGAGCTCATTTGTTTCGGTACCAAGTCTCCTGCCTTTAACGGTTGGCTTCTAGCTCTAACTCGACTATTATATGCCCTAGCCATGCATTGTTGGTACATCTACAAATGATCTAGTGCCTTTAGCCGCTGTTCATCAATCATGTTCAACTGTTCAAAACTGGCATTTGCCCATTCTGACTCCTCTAACCTCGCCTATAGTGATACTCGAAGCGATTTTACTTCCATTTCCACCAGTAAAACTGCTTCCATCCCATACACTAATGAAAAAGTGGTTAGATTAGTTGGAGTTTTGATGCTTATCATGTATCCCCATACTGCGAATGGAAACTTATTAGCCCAGTCCCTGTAGGTAACGACCATCTTGCTCAAGATTTTCATAATCGCTTTGTTGGCTGCCTCTACTGCCCCATTAGCTCTTGGCCTGTATGGTGATGATCAATGGTGCTCAATCCCATATTTCCTCATTAGGTCTGATGTGGCTCCTTGAAATTGAACCCCATTATCCAATACGATGTGATGTGGGATGCCATATCGGGCGAATTTATGCTTTTCTATGAACTTGGTCATCTTCTTAGTGGTGATGTTGGTGTAAGATTCGGCTTCCACCCATTTTGAAAAGTAGTCGACTGCTACTATAATGAATCGATGTCCATTAGTCGAGTTTGGCCAAATCTCGCCAATAATGTCGATGCCCCACTGTGAGAATGGCCAAGGAGTAGATAAGCTATGGAGCTTGGATGGGGGTAGATGATTGATGTCACCGTAAATCTGGCACTCGTGGCACTTTTGTACTTTTGATATGCAGTCTATGACCATTATTATCCAATAATATCCATGGCGTCGTATTTTCTTAGCCAGTGCTATCCCATTCATGTGGATCACAATCTCCCGCATGCATTTATCTCATTACCAACAATGCCTCCTATTCTGTGAGACATCGCAACTGCATTCCTTCTGATGTTCGTTTGAACAGGTCCCCTTTTACTAGACAAAACTGAGTTGCTAACCGCTGTAATGAAGTTCTTTCAGAGTTTGTTGCGCCTTCTGGGTATTCCCAAGTTCGTTAAAAATTTGACGATGTCGAATGACCAATTCCTGATAGCTTGTTGATCTTTTGTTTCCACTAGGCGACAGTAAAAGGGTTCTTTGACTGTTTGCAGTACAATAGGCTTGATTGACTGAGTTCTAGGGCCTTCCCACATTGATGCTTGTGTAATGAGTGCATCTGCCATTTGGTTTTCATCCCTGGGCACGTGTTTGAAGATGCATTTTGAAAATTTTTGTGAGATTTTCCATACTGCTTCCACATAAGGACGGAGTGATTCTTCTCTTATTTCCTAATTGCCAGTGACTTGTTTAATAACTAGAGCTGAGTCTCCCACCATCGATACTTCTCTTGCCCATGCCTTTCGAAGTGCCTCTAACCCAAACAGGTAAGCCTCATATTCTGCCTCGTTGTTTGTTACTAGTAATTCCAATCGTTTGGAAAGGGGTATAACTTCATTTTGTGGTGTTATCAATACAACACCTAGGCTGGCTCTATTTCTGTTCATTGCACCATTGAAGAACATTTTCCACTCTGCACCGGCGTCCTCTATCAATGCTAGTTGCTCATTTGGAAATTCTAGATTTTAAACATAATTAGAGTCCGAGGGCTGATTTGCCAAAAATTTAGCAACTACTCATCCCTTAATGACTTTTTTGGTCACATATTCAATGTCGAATTCAGATAGTAGCAATAACCATCGTGAGAGTTTTCCAGCTAGTGTTGGCGACTGGCATAAGTACTTCATCGCGTCTATCTTTGCGACGGCTTTTATATGATAAGATTGGAAGTAATGTCATAGTTTCTTTATTAACCAAACCATCATTGAGCAAATTTTCTCCACCAAGGTGTAGTGTGACTCATAGTCAAGTAATTTCTTGCTCAAGTAGTACATTGCATGTTCGCTTCTATCTTCATGTTCTTGCACCAGTTGGCTCCAACCGATGACTCCTCAATTGCTAGGTATAGGATCAGGGGCTTTCTAAGTTCTGGTGGGCGGAGGATGGGTGGGATTAACAAGTATTGTTTGATTTTGTCAAATGCTACCTGGCACTGGTCATTCCAAACTAGTGGTTGGTCTTTTCATAGTAATTTGAAGATTGGCTCGCAGATGGTAGTGAGCCTGGCGATAAATCTTCTTACAAACTGTAGAGACCCTAGGAAAGACCGGACTTCTTTCTTAGTTTTCAGAGCGGGCATTTCCCTAATGGCTTTGCTTTTATCAAGATCCATCTCAATTCCTTTTTGGTTGACTATATGCTCTAGGAGCTTCCCTGATGTGACCCCAAATACACACTTTTTTGGGTTCAAGAGTAGATTATACTTTTCAATTCTGGTGAGAAACTTGTCTAGGAATGATGGATGCTCCTCTCTAGTGTTAGACTTCAAAAGCATGTCACCAACGTAAACTTCCACCTCCTTTTGGATTATATCATGCAGGAGGGTTGTGACTGCTCACTGATATGTTGCGCTAGCATTTTTCAAACCAAATGACATTACCTTATAGTATTATACGCCCCATTCATTGATGAATGTTGTCTTGATCTTATCAGTTATAGCCATTAGTATCTGGTTATAGCCTGAGAAGCCATCCATGAAGGAATACATGGCTGCCCTTGCTGCGTTGTTGTCCAGTACATCGATTTGGGGTAGGGGAAATCATCCTTTGGGGAGGCCTTATTCAGATCCTTGAAGTCCACACATACTCTGACCTTGCCATCTTTCTTTGCTACTGGGACAATGTCGACTAGCCACGTTGGGTATTCAACCACTTCTAAGAATTTAGCTTCAATCTACTTTGCCAGTTCAGCCTTGACCTTTTCTACCCATTCAAGCCTTAAGCGACATAGTTTTTGTTTTACTAGCTTGATTCGAGGGTTGGTTGGGATACGGTGTTCCACGATCTATCTATCCACTCCAGGAATGTCCTCATATGACCAAGCAAACGCTGCCACGTGACATTTAAGTACATTCGTGATCTCTCTTTTTTCTGCAGGAGTCAAATCATTGGAAATTGTCACCATTTTTGGTGACTCATTTGTATCCAAGTTAATTTTGTTTAATGATGTGTCATGAATGTTAAAGACATTATGTGTATGATCATATGAATGCATGGTGCTGTCAGGCAGAACATCAAACAAGTAACCAAAATTGTCGTACTTCATTAAATGACCCTCGTAGTCAAAATTGTCAAAGACATCAGAAATATTCATTGTTACATCATCAATTTCCTCCTCCACAAGCGAAGGGGCTTCAGTTGTTGCAACAGCAGGTGCGTTAGTGGTAGGTTCTACCTCAAGAGTTGTCTGCATCAGCTTTTCGGTGAGGAGCTTGATAGTGCCTGGTAGATCTTGGTCTCATGCATCACCTCTCTTCATCAGCTCGTTAACAGCCTTGGTGAAAGCTACCATTACATCTTCCAGTATTCCATCTTTTTCATATTCCTCAGTCAGGGTTATGTCCAGGGTCGAATTCTGTTCTAGTTCAACATCAACAGGGTACTCAATCAGTTTGTCGGTTGTAAAGTCAAACACATCATTGAATATTTCGAGTCCTTTGACTTCCTCCCCATCAGGATCGTCGATTCCGACTCTCCCAGGTATGCCTTAGTGCCTTCCGCCTCGCAGACGCTTACCATGTTACAGAAAATGGGCCATTTATACTTGTACATTTTCATGCTAGGGGTGAAACCCAGACCCAATCCAGGTGTGACAAGAATAGGGTTGATGGCCCTGATAATGCCCTGATGAAATTTCCCCAAGCCTTTTCAAGGGATAAAACCTTGCTTTATGTTTGAGTTCTCAGGCTCCCAGGGAAGAAGCGATATCCCTTCAGAGTTCCATACCCCTTCTTCTTTTCTTCATTGGCCATTGCCACCCTCAGCCCTTACATTGTTCTCTCCTCAAATGCGGTAGCCGCCATCATTGATTCCTCATTAGCCTCGATCATCATCGACCTCCCTTTGAATAAGTTTTATCTTCTGGTACAGAGTAGAAGGGACTGCCCCTATTGCATGGATCCATGGCTTGCCTAGAAACAACCAATAAGTTACTGGAATATCCAGCACAGTGAACTTTACATTGGAGGTCACTCCTGCAGTGGTGAACTTTGCTTCAAAACTGCCTACTACACCCCTTTTCGAATCATCATGTTAGATTTAGCGAGCATATCCTCCCTTAGCCTTAGGTGAGATAGGACTTTAAGAGGATGGAGATTGAGAGCCGAGCCATCATCTACCATCACACATGGTATCGCGTGATCGAAAATTTGAACTGTGATAAATAAGGCCCGATTATGCAATCCCAGTTCCTACGCAGCTCCGATTGATCAAAAGTTATGGATAGCATTTGAGGGGGAGCAATTCCTTCCCCGATGGCAGTACACATCTCGGTTACTGAGGTTGTAGGCGTGGCAGGCATTTCCATCAACCTCTTAACTAAACCCATCCTATGCTTTTATGAAGTCTCAAGCAACCTCCAAATGTTATATTTGGCCTGAGTTCCCTTCGACTGATTTACCAAAGGGTCTATGTCTAGCATATCTTCATCCACCTTTAGGGGTAGAGGTGGCTCAGGCTGTTCCCTTGCTATTTCCTCCGGCCTGGAGTCATTGAGCTGTATAGTCTCATCCCTTCTGAAAACTCTACCACTCAGAGTAACCGTTAGTATTCCATTATCCATCACTCTTGTTCCCCTGGAATTGACCCAAGGGTACTGGTCCTATCCATCCTCTGCTTGGCCACGTCGCCGCTTCAACTTATAAGAATCCAAGCTTATGGGCTTCTTCCCACAAAAAATGGTTTCTCCCTCAACCGAGGTTCCTTCTTCAAGTTTCTTTTTCCTTCTCGACTTTGGGACATATGAATCAAGATCAATGGGCACCCTTATTGGTGCTTTCCCACATTCCACCTTCATTGCGTCCCTCCGTGGTTCACCTCCCTCTACTGAGTACACTTCTACCAAAGGATCATCTTTGGTTCCTTCATCTTCATTAGCCACTGCATTCACCATCGGGTTAGACCGAGATAGCATCGCTAGCATAGAATCAGTGGGTATCCCTGATCCTACTACATGGACATTACGGTGTCTGGTCACTATCTCCCTGTCGAGATGATGAGCGTGAAAAGATAACTCATCAAAATCTGGTACTACCAGCCTTAATAAATGATAGCGATACCAATCCCCGGATCCACCTATTATCAATTATACTGTTGAAGGCTCAGATGGTCTTGGTGCCAGCACTAGTTAGATAAACATCCACCACTTTACGTAGTCAATGAGCTATTCTCCTTCCCTTTGTACACAAGCGAGCAAATCTCGCATGGTTTGTTTTGGAGGTTCTAAAAATGCGAACTCCATCTTGAACTCTGCAGAGATGTAGTTCCAATAACTCTTGGTCTCAACCGACTGCATTTCGTACCACTGACTTCCTACTCCTGCTAGTGAGCACAGAAACAGTGTAGCTATCATGTTTTGAGAGAGGCCCTGTGCTTGACACAGGATCTAAAACTTGGACAAGTGGGAAGATGGTGAGTCATTCCCCTTAAAAATTGACATACCGGCTAAGCTAAAACTAGCCCTCGGGACTTCTTCCTGTTCTCTAATCACTCGATTGCTTGACTCAGATTCAAGCATCTCCATCACGTTATCTGAGTCCATTCCCGACTCAATCACCATCACATACTCCTCTCCTCTACCGACCGGTTCTTCTCCTGATTGTTCTCTCCCTACGCGAAGCGACGTAGGTTTCTGGCCGGTAAATATCGGCATTCCAGGAAAGTTGATCTCAATAGCTTTAATCTTACCCTCGCACCCTTGACATTTAGACTCTTCCTCTAGCATCTTCAAAACCTGACTAGGATCGCTTCTCGACCCAACCATCATCAAAAATTCTCCAAGCCCTTCAGAAAGGTAGCTCAGGACCTTCCACTCTTCTAGCCCTTAGTTAATCATTCCTACCCTCACCTCAAAATTCGGTACAGGGTTGTTCTTCGTGCTGGGCTTGAGTGCAGGCTCATGGATAACCTTATCAGCCACCAATTTTTGAATAGTTTTCAACAGCTCCTTGCAATTATTTGTACGATGTCCCACGGCCACATGATAATGGCAGTAATTGTTCTTCTCTTCCAGCTTGGGAGGGACATGCTTCTTCAAGCTCTCCAACTGATTAAGTTCATGCAGCTTGGTGAACAAGAATCCCAAATTAGCAGTATATGGCGAGGTGCCATGATATTCTTCCTTCGACAACCTAACAGCGGCTACCTTTTCTTCCTTCACCAATTGTATTGCTGGTTGCTTCACCTTCACCTGCATTGGGTTGGAATCGTTCTTCCTATAATAGGGCTTAGCAACCTGTTGCCCCATTTCCACCTCCATGGTATCATAGCGTTCTATCTTCTCAACCTGAATAAAAACTTCTTGATAACTATAGAAAGTCTCAGACCCCAGCCTCTTTTGATAAGATGGCAACGCACCATCTAAGAGCTTTACGATAATTTCTAGCAAAGATAGGCAAGACTGTAAGCGCACTTACGTAGCCATCCATCTCTCAAAATAGGGCTTGAAACTCTCCCTCGGTTTTTACTTCATTGCCTCTAGATTCTGCATCGTAGTGATTATCAAAGTATTGAACCCATAATGGTCCACCATTGCCTGGGATAGACGTCCCCATTCATAGGCTATATCAATCGGTAAATGAATATACCATTCATTAATGGGGCTTCCCAACGTGACAATGAACAATTTGGCCATCATACGATCACTGATCCTTAAAGCCCTCATCATGTTCTGATAATGCGCCATATGCGTGCGCGGATTTGTATTATCCGTGTACTTTTCGAACTAGGGCATAGCAAAGGTCAGTGGTAAAGTATCTTTATCCCCAACTATGGATTGCACTGGGATCACACCCCTCTGCCCCTGGACATGAGTGGCTAAGAACTATCTCTAGAGTTCAGCCATTTCAGGCTGTTGGAGGATACTATTCAAGGTCTCTAAGAAGCCCCCATACTACGAGCTCGGGTAGTACTGCCCTTGACCCTGAAATGTCTGAGAAGGTCCACCCCAGTTGGGCATTGTGGGTTGAGCCACCCCTTGAATAAAGGGAATGTAATTGAATAGGGCCTGATTTCTGAAGGTCCTGCAGCCCTTGGTGAAAATGAAGCATGTCTCGGCTGGCCCGAGAAGAACTAGGCACCCACCTATGGCTCGTATACTATCTGCGGCTAGCCTTTCCCAGAATAGAACTGATAGAAGTTAGGGGCGACTGTTGCAGAACTTGGAAATACAGCAGTAGAAGATGATGGTCCCCCCGGTAGGATTGTGCCACCGACATTTGGCACTACATCATTTTCCCTTTGCTCTGGCTGCCCAGTTTTAGTGTGGCGATTGAGGATTAACATAAACTGGTCACTATTGGCAAGGGCATCATTGCAGTAGCAATTTCGACGCTTACCGATGATTGGTTGGCTTATGTGTTCTGTCCTACCCCAAGAGCCTGCTCACTGGTCATATTCTCTTCTTGTCGATGAACCATGTTACGGAAGCTACGCGGAGTGTTTTGTTCTGAATCCAAGCTAGAGTTGGTGTACAGAACTCCTTCTAGGTGAGCCGTGGTTGGGGAAATGTGGATTAACTGGCGAGAAGCCCTGTTCCAAGCCTTCTGGTAAACCAGCTTTTTCCTTGTTGAAATACACATGAAGATTGTTAGGAAATGCATGTAAAATCATGATGCGTGATTGATGTGTGAGATGTTTAATGTTATGGCTGCGAAAAAAAGGTTAGCATGCTATGATACGAGATAGAAATC
The DNA here is from genome assembly GCA_949673415.1 of Euphorbia schlechtendalii. Classification (NCBI taxonomy): domain Eukaryota; kingdom Viridiplantae; phylum Streptophyta; class Magnoliopsida; order Malpighiales; family Euphorbiaceae; genus Euphorbia; species Euphorbia schlechtendalii. Next base: position 2,467 of record CATIWQ010135612.1, on the reverse strand, counting down.
ACTCACAAAAAGAGCAAAATCGTTAGTCCAAGCGATAAATGAAGGTTCATTGGTTTTGAGATTCATACTCTATCCTAGGGATAATGTGAAATGAAGTGACCTAATTACCTGTGTGGTGATAAGTCTAAAGTTAGTTCTCTTGGTGTTCGGGGTAACCAGTGTGACATACCCTAACAGAAAGTGAGGTAAATAACTACCATATGCATCATATAGATGAACATTTTGGTTCTTTTTCCCCATTGGGGCAAGGTCTTGTATGTCAGTGGACATCATCACCAAAGGTATGTAGTGATGCGTGAGTATTTAGGGTGAAAAGAAGAGTTTCAGGGGTAAGTTTTACCTTGGTTAAGACATCAACTAGGATATCCTTTGTGTTCATGTTTGCCTCGTATAGGCAATTGGTGTGTACAATCACACTAGTAGGGTTATAAGTCGGATGCCAAGTGGACATCGTATAAGGATTTGGGTAGGTTTTTCTTAAGAGTCAGACATCATGTGGACATCGCTCTAAAACTTAGGTTGAATGATGCTACATGATTCGAATTGGTTTCATGTTATCCTAAGGTGACACAATCTCAAGTGTCAACAAAGTCTTAAGCATGAATGACATAAGATCATGTTTAATATGAGTGTGTGTGTTCAAGTGTCTGCACTAAGATTCATGATTAGCATGGCACATTTGTACAATGCATGATGAATTTGAAAGCGGTAAACAAATAGCACATAGCACACATTATCTTTCTTCCAACCATACAACTCCTGCGCATAGGGTTTTTGGCTAGTCTCTATCCTAAGTTTGGTTCATCTTCGTACCGCGAGGATACTAAGGAGCACACCTACAAGAAAATATAATGCATGATCACGTGTTTGGGTAACACCCTATGGAAAATGCCTATGGCTTATTTACATGAGGGTTTATAAATGGGTTGCTGATGTATAAGGTTCTTGTTGCACTAAAATACACTACAAGCCTCTCCCCAAATAGGGTTCTAACGATGGAGGTACATGCGATATGGAAACAAGTGCTCCACTCGCTCAAGTACTATCTTTTCTCAAGGAGGTAGATTAGTACAAGAGAAAGCTTCACGGTAATAGGGGTAGCTTAGACTTATGGGCTAATCCCCTCTATTGCAATGCGTTATTATGAATATGTCATAATTAAGAGAAAAAGGAATAATGTGATCAATAATTTTCAACACTTATCCAAAATCTAAAATCTTTGAAAAACAAGTTTTAGAAAAATCCCTAGCGGAGTCGCCACTATGAGCGGGCAACACGGAGCGGTGGGCTGAGAGTACGCGGAGAAGATGAGAGGCGTGGTCCACCGGGGTATTTGAAAAGAAAAGCACCGAGTCGGGGACCCGGGGAAAAGGTTGAAAGAGAGAGTGAAAAATGTTTTAGATCGGTTCGAACCCGAATCCGTCGTCTCTTAGTGTGGAGTCGCCACCTAGATTAGCTCTTTCCAGGAATTAGAATCCTGTGAGGCTTAACGTTTAGGGGACGGCCCACTAAGACACAGAGATTCGAGTCCAGGATAAGTTGTATATTTCTTATTGGGTCATAATATATTACATCTACAGAAAACCGTATTCTCTTAATTGTGCATATTCTCACTTAGGTCATTTTTTGTAATTTATATGCATGATTCACATAATGCAAAATAATAAACCATCCACAAGGTAGAATAATAAATCATCCACAAAGTAGTACATAAATGCAGAAAATAAACACGGAAAATAAAAATTATAAGGCTTCCAAAAATCGGGGGATGCAACAGCCCTCTAACCTATCAATTACATTTCCCAAAAAATTGAAATTGCGATACTCGAAAGAAAATTAAAATCCTAAACATACATCTAATCCTAATCTACCTTCATCCACAAAGGTTAGCATAGGGGATATCACGTATGTTCGATTTTGAATTTGGCGAGGCCCTTGTAGCCTAAAAAAATGAAAATCAATCGCGGTAGTGTGTTTCTTATGTAAATAAAACAATTCATTTAATTAACACGTTGGTTGCTCATTTTAATTAATGAAATTGCTCACATGGTAAATTGATGAGGGCTGTTATCTGGGAATATGTTTTATACCCTTCATGGGGGTAATCTAACATACATCTCCTTTTAATAAAGAAAAATAGATGAAGAAGAATTATAACACTTGTATAAAATATGTATGTATACATATGTATGTATGTACATATGTATGTATGTATACATATGTATGTATGTACATATGTATGTATGTATACATATGTATGTATGTATATATATGTATACATATGTATGTATGTATATATATGTGTGTGTGTGTGTGTGTGTGTGTGTGTGTGTATATATATATATATATATGTATGTATGTATGTATGTATGTATGTATGTATACATATGTATGTATGTATATATGTATGTATGTATACATATGTATGTACGTATGTATATATATATGTATAGATATATATATACAT
>CATIWQ010135607.1:0-55505 GCA_949673415.1 Euphorbia schlechtendalii | reverse complement strand
TAATGAATCGGGTCCATGTAATTATTTAGATACAATGTATTCATATTCTATATATAAAATGAGGTTCAATGTACAAAAATATAATTTAGAATTTCTATGGGTATTAGCAAATATTGAATATTTAAACCAAATCTCATTTGGATCCATAGAATTCTCAATTATGAATTTAAAAAACCAACCGTCATACTTATATATACCAATATGATTCATGATCATGACAATTTTAATTACATCTACTATATTTAGCCGAGATACTTGGTGAAATTGCTAAATTTTAACAATTGTGATTTAAAGCTTGTTAAGACCCAATGGTTAGCAACCATTTTGCAAAATATAAAATTTTGCTCCCACTTGAATTAGGGCATCACTATTTCAAAATTTAACATCCCAACTATAACCGGTACCACGGTCTATTTGGGCTAATATCACATTTAGAATATTTAATTTAATTAAATATTTATGCCACAAGTTAAGACTTTAACTTTTATTCCAATTAATTAAAATTACAATTTTAAAATATATTAGAATTTATGACACCGAATTAACAAAATAACATGAATGATATTTTGATACAATTCGAGTCAGCCCTTCAAAATCTCAAAACGGACTTTGGATGATTTTGAACCATTAGAATTTAATTCCGAATTAAATAAATTACACGTTGATTTTATTAAACAATTTGGTTTAAATTGTTGACCCCGGATAAATTTAAAATGCCCGATTATTTTAAAACACACGATTCGGTTCAATCGTTTTGACCAAACAAACTAATGTTCAAAAAATTATTTCGAACCTCCTGTATCCGCGGGCCTAAAGGCCCACTACTTATGGACAGCAAGCTGCTGTCCACAGGTGATGGTGTTGGCATCCAATGCCAACACCAACGCCAACAGTGGCGTGAATAAAGTTCACGCCACTGTTGGCAATTATTTATTTATTTTTTAATTATTTTTTAATTATTTATTTATATTATTAATATAAATTATTTATATTATTAACAAATAATCATAAATTAATTAAAACCCTAATAAACATAAACAAGAACTCAAGAACATAGCCACCAAGATCAAATTAACTATTTTGAAAAAAATATCAAAAACCCAAATAATGATTTTGAAACTTTTTCTATCAAATAGAAAACGTTCACAAATCAAGAAACTTGATTTTTTGACTAAATTAAAACCTGATTAATTGCAACAATCAATTTATCAAATTAATTTTGTCAATTAATCAACTTGAGGAAAAATCAAAAAACCTCAAGAACGATCTCAAAACTTTTTCCATCGAGTTGGAAAACCCAAAAAAATCAAGAAAACCCTAAACAATCCTCTTGATAGAACAAGGTTCGGATACCAATTGTAGGGAATTGTCATCGAAAACATAACTGCGTCGGCGGAATTACTGTTTAAAATTTTCTCGAATTCGAATAGGATCTTCTCAAGAACCATTGATAAGGTTTCAATAGGATTTATTTTAATAAAATAAAAGCTTACTTGTAAGGTCTCCTTGAGAGACGGATATCGTGAAGTTCGCAATTATAAGCTCTCCAATCTCACGCGCACGAACTACTCTCGATTGGGACCGGTGCTAGCCTTAGGGACGAAGAACGATGAGAGAAAAGCTCCAAGAACATCTGCCCACGTTTTTCTATATCTCTCTAACTCTCAAAGGGCTTGTTTTATTTTTGTCTATTTATAGTCTAATTAGTCAATCAGGTTTAGGTTTAATTTAATTATGAATTTGACCCAATTAATTTTAAGTTTAATAATTAAACCCCATAGTTTAATTCCTTAAACAAATTTAATTCTCAACTTTCATATTTTACAAATTAACCCACAGACAAAAAATAAAGTGCAATTTAATCAAATAAATTATTATACTACAAATTAATTTAATTAACTAAACTTAGTCAATTAATAATTTTAGTATGCAATACTTTATGATTAAATTTATTCAATCAAATTATTCAACATATGAATTTATTTAGTTGTCAATTAAACAAATACCATATGTAAATACAATTTAATCGACTTAATTTAATTTAATGAATAATATAAAATAAATTATATTATACCATTAACTAAATTAATTTCTTGGAGTTATATAGATTATTCAATTACATTAACTTGACATGTGAATTAATTAATAATAGATTCTTCATCAAGTCTTGTAACATTGCATGTACAAGAAATCCCAAATCAGTAGTTCTAAGAGCACGATCCTTTAGGTCTGTCCATATGTTGGCAATGGGATTCACCCATAGACTGTAAGTGGATTTTAGCAAACCATTACAGCCCCCAATTGGGACAGAATACAGTCGTCTATTAAAGATACTGAACCCAGTAGTTATCTCACAACGTCTTTTACCAGCTGACATCAATATGATGAACAAGAGGCATGGTGCTTGTCACCTCTTATGCAGTTCATCGTATTTCTTGATCTAGAATAAAATGATAATATAAGTCAACGACTTATTGGACGTTCTTAACACTTTTATTCATCAAGTGGCCGGTGATTCATTTCGATTTATCAAATCGAATGGCAATCCTATCACTTCAACACTACTACTAATGTGGTCATGAAATATACCAAGCATACTCGTACTTGTAATCCAATATTTAAGGACCCGTTAGTAATATACTACAGCATACTCAATTTCACATCCGTAATAAGTTGAAATCAAGTCTGAGGACAACTGAGACCTACTCAGCAAATTGTTTATGACATACAACTATGTGACTTTGCTGTGTGGACCGGTCCAGCCCCATGTTTTCAACATGTGCCCATGTTCATGATCTACTTTACCAAGTGACATAGCAACTACATTGTTACATATCATCCAACATACAAGTCTTTCATTTCATTCATTCCCATGATTAAAACAGACTTGGGACATTTATGATTATCAATCAATGGATACTCTACTCATATTATAGCACAAGGTATAAATGCAGTAGATTATTACCTTTATAATGTGACACTGCATTAACCAATGCCTTTAGAACTAGGGCATATGAACAATTCCAACAAGTCAAGGTCGTAGTGAATAGAGTTCCTGATCAGGAGGTTTTGATTGTGAAATTTTTAGAAGGATCCTGTCGAAGGTACATATATTAGATGAAAATGAAGAGGTTTGACAACTTTAATTATGTTGTTGAATATACAAAGAAAATTGAAAATTAATATGAGGAAGGTCAATTAAGGGAAGATGAGGTCAACCAAATGAAGTAAAATGGCAGCACTAAAGATGCTCAACTTCATCTTGAGGACCTGTAGTGTTTCATAGAGTTTGAAACAAACTTAGATGATGAAAATCACAACGATCCATATGGAAGTGGATAGTATGGCAAGGTAGCAGTTATGAATTTGTGGAAGCTACACCAACACTATCAGAAGCAAATTCAGAAGACCTTTCATCCATTGAAGATGAAATAAATGTTTTATATACCTATGTGTTTGAAATAAAAATGTAGCTTGTTTATTCATGTGATGTTTCTTTTAATTATTCCTTGCATTCATTCCAGCATACATGTAACATATTCAAAACTGAATATGCTCAAACTAAATAAATGCATTAATGCACAATTGAAAATAAAAAATTGGAATCTGTTTCGAATAATTTGACCCTTGAGCAAGAGAGAGATTTTTTAAAAAATAGAAACAAAAAAAGAATATTTTTTAAAAATTAATGTGACTATGCTATACACAACAAATGATGCTTTCTCTAGAAGTCCTCACCACTTGCAGTAGGGCCAAGTGAAGTATAGATTATAATGATCTTTGCTATAGTCATCAGACAAGTTATCAACGGAGAAGAAAAGAATTTCTCAAGCCATACCTGGAAGTAATTTGAAAAAAAATCAATTTTACTCCATGAACATGAACAGTTACGTCACCCTTGCCATTTACACCCTTGCCATTCTCTTCCATTGTGCACTAATTCATCAACTACTTCTCAAAAGGGTCAAAGTTGAGTCATGTACCAAGGTCAAAACCAAAAAGATGTTCTGATCCATAAAAGAGAACATTATTTAAAAATTCAACATATCGCATCACATTGTCTCTGACAATGGAATACAATCAAAAGAAGAGACAATAGATCTCGAAAGTATGAAATCAAATGGAGCATTGAAAACATTTAAAAAGTTCAATCTAAAATGATAGTCACATATAAAGATGGGGCATATCATTTTCCTTATGTTATGAAGTCGATATCAGAACTTAATAGGACGGATGTTCACAACTCTCACCTATTTAAAAAATATAAATTTTTTAACTAGCAGAGATTGAAGCTAAATCATCAAGAATAAAAGTGTCGAGTTCTCTCCTTGGAATTAATTGTTCGCAAACTCTTTTACAATCATGCGCTGCATCTTTCAAGTGTCGAGTAGAATATTTCCCAATTACATATCTTGGTGCACCTCTTTACATCAATCAGCTGCCAATTGCATCTTGGGATCCTTTAATTTTGTAGTTCAAGAAGCGATTTTCAAATTGGAAAGGGAGGTGCATCTCTGGGTAGACTTGTTCTAATTAAATCGGTAATTACTTCTCTCCTAATTTATTTAATGTTGCTGTTTTGATTGCCATCCTCGATCAATGTTACTTTGACTAAATTGGTAAGGAATTTCTTGTGGCGTGGTGACTCTAATTTGAATGGTATTTGCAAAGTGAGTTGGGCTACAATTAATTTGCCATTGGGTCTTGGGGGATTATATATCCATAATTTTTATCTAGTAAATTGTAGCCTACTTTGTAAGTGGCTTTGGAAACTAAGGGAGTATAATCATGTTTCGTTATGGCACTCAATTTGCATTGACGGACATGGGTTCTCAACTTGGAACGATATCAAGGAGGTGGATTCTTTGAAGTTATCACCAATTTGGAGGAACATTGTAGCATGTTGCTTCTGAAGAGCTGATTTTTGGGACATTCTAATCACAAACAACCGTGTTTTAATTGGGAATAGAATTAAAGCTTCTTTTTGGCATGATAATTAGACCGTAAACCAAACTCTTGCTTCCTTATTCTCGGATCTTTTCATGATTTGCAATATGAAGTCGTGTAGTGTTGAACATGGCTATCATTTTATTCTCTATGCTAGATGTCTATCCAGGCCCTTTTGGAAGTGATCATTTGCGCTTATCTCTCCGTGAACATTGCGGGCTCCTTTGCAGATGGATTGCAAGCTCTAACAGATCACCTGTGCAGCAGGCCCTCTCAGTTCCAGCCTTGGATACTCGGCAATCATTGCCTACTATAATTGCAGCCGCAACATTTCAAGCATGGCTGCTGTAACCTGCTACCATCACAGTAGCATCAACTCAAACCTTGCAGCTGAATTTTGGTTCTACAGCTAACAAAATGGAGTGGAATATTAGCAGCAATTGTTCGTTCACTACAGCCTCTTTTTTCCATGAATATTACAACACTTCTTGACTTTAATATAATTTGGAGTGCATGTCTCTTACCGAAAATTAAGTTTTTCGCTTAGCTCATTTTTCACAAGCGGCTACCTACTCGTCAATTCCTACTATCACGTGGCTACTGATAAGTGTATAATTACACTTAATATCATATTAATTTTACACATTAAGTACTATGAATTAAGTCATTTTTATACTTCATATAAAAGATTTTACGTGGTATGTAGTTGTTTTTTATGCAAATGCAGATGCCAGGTAAATCTTGGGAGTAAAATGATCTAAAGTGGAATTCTATGAAAAAAGAGTGAAAAAGGTGCAAAAAGATGCATGGAACTCAAAGATTTGGCTTAAGATCGAAGCTGTCAAAGATCGGTGAAGTTGCAAGGAGAATTCTAAAGAAAAATTCAATTCACGGTAGTGACAGTCATTCACGGTCACGACTTATTCTTCTTCAGAAAAGAAGTCTACCAATCAAAGATTCACGATCGTGATATGTATATCACGGTCACAATATGGATAGTTTTCTGGTTATATATTCTTAACTACCAACCGCTAGATAAGCATGATACACCGCCATCAACCGCCATCAACTAACAACGAAAAGACACTTATTATAAGTCAACTAATCATGAAAAGGTGCCTATCCATTGTGGATTAAACAAAGCTTCTAAACCAATCAAAATGAAGAGACGCAATCATTCACCAATGGACACAACCCTTCATTTGGATAGACACAACCCTTCGAACTCTATATATAGGGCTCCAAACCCTCACAAATTTCATGCATGGTGTGCAACATAGAATGTAAATAGAGAGGAGAGCATTAGAGTGCAATTATAGGGTTATATACAGTGTGTGTAGATAGAGAATTCACTACGTTCATAAGCGTTATCGAGAAAATGTTTAAGTGATTCGAATCCTTATTTCGATCACTAGATTTCTCTATATTCTTGAGTGATTGTTGTATAAGTGTACTTGCAAATCACTTATCAATAAAAGTTTTTGTTCTTCAACATTCGTTTGTTCAATATTCACAAAGAATAGCATCCTAGCAGAGGTTCTGTACCGGCTGAGACCGAATTTAAAGCAGATGTAGGAATTGTGGGAATTGATGACTCCCATTAAAGAGTGGATACGGTTTGATCAACTTTAGCTTTCACTTGCATACCTTACAAATTTTCTTTACTTTCTACTTATACTTTCTATTTCGAATTTTATGATATGTCTATGTGTCATAATGCGTATTTCATGTTAAGTCTTTTATGTTAATCAAGTTATATACATTAGAGTTAATTTTAAGAGTAGTGATATAATGCTGTTTAGTGAGCCAACATTTTTTGAATGGTAACTTGCTAAATGTGGCTATGTGAGAGCAACCCGTACTAAGAATAGTATTTACGTTGTCCAGGTTTATATAATAGTCTTAGTTCATTTGTGATAGGTTTAGAAAAGTCATTTCATGCGTTGCTCTGCGGTGAATAATTGAATATCTGAGTATTCAGAACCGAGTCTATTATATTAGTTTAATGAATCGTAACATCTCTGTTGAACTTACATGTTTTCTCTGCTTTCCTTATTTCGTAGTGAAAATATATATATTTAGGTTCTCTAATATTTCATACCTATATTTACTCATATTTCATTCTAACCCTCCTATAAAAAAAACTATACATTATTTTATTTTATTTTTATTTTATCTTCCTTGTTGATCTTTAGAACTAGCCCTTCCCTATGGGATCGATATCTTTTAAAACTACATCGTAACTCTATACTTGCAGTTATCATCATTTTTCTATTTGATAAGGGGTATTGACAACACCTATATTTTATGTGAACAAGTTTTTGGCACCATTGTTATTTAGCCAAACTCTTTGCGTAAAAGTTATTAAACTTATCAGTAGAAAAGTGGTAAACAAGTTTTTTGCGCCATTGCCGGGGAAGGCAAGTGCATTCTAGAGATCGAATTGTCCAATACGTTTGTTTTCTAAGTTTTTCTAGGTACAAAGTCTAAAATTTGATGAATTTGAAGAATTAAAGAAGTTCGTGACCGTGACATACATCTCGGCTCGTGATGTTATACAATAAAACTTTCTATTCTTGTTTTGAAGGAAATCATGATCGTGACAGGCCTTCGTGATCCCAACATGGGCCCTGGATTCTCCTTCACAATAAAAAGGGTTTTTTCTTTTCTTTACTTTTCTTTTTCATATTTTTAGACTAGTTAGTTGTTTGTTTAGTTTTTCATTTTTTTAATAATAAAATCTCTCACAATGAGGACATTGTGTTCTTTGATGTGGGGGGAGGAATTGTAAAATCCCAAGAATCTAAAAAAATTAAATAAAATGAAAAATTGAAGAATTTGAAAATTTTTGTTGATTTTCGTGACATTTATACATTATCATTTCTTATACTTTACTAACATTTGTCTAAGGTTATTTTGAGTGTTAGGTATTTACATGTTTGATGTTAGTGCAAAACCTAAGCGCGTGTTGAATTTGAGTGTTATTAGCACAACATTTATCAATTTGGCAAGGATGAGTGGTGAGTAACATTTGAGAGCAACATTCCAAGTAAGTTTATTTATATTTCGATGCAACATGAATTAGTATAAGTTATATAGTTTTTGTTTAATGCCTCCAATAAGTTTAAATGGAGTAATATTTAATGGTATTCTTACTATGAGTTTTATATGCAAATCTCGAATAAGTCCTATAAGTATTAAATGTGTTTAAAGTGTTAGGAAACTAAAGCCATAATACTTTGAAATTGATCAATAAAGGATAAGGGTATTAAAGAAAAATAAAAAGAAAGAGAGGATAACAAATGAGTTATGCAAAAGGTGAGGAATGGTATGGAGCAGAAACTTCAACCATTCATTGAGTGAAAAAAGAAAATAAAGCATAGCACGAAAAATGGGTGCAAAGTACAAAGTACTTCAAAAACATATGCTTAAAAGAAAAAAATGAGAGAGTGGTATGGAGCATAAAATGCAACCACTAAAAAAGGGGAGAGTAGTATGGAGCATAAAATGCAACCACTGAGAGTGTTTTAGCATCCTAGGTTACCTAAACATGCCTTGAGAAAAATTAATCAAAGTGTGCTTTCTATGTCTTTTATACTTTTTACAATGCTTAAGAGAAGGTAACATTCGAGTATGCATATAACGCTTATCAAAAGATGCGATTCGGTTAACTCTCCATTAAGAACAAAGGTATGCAACTAAGATATATAAATTGCACATTACTAATTTGTGGGAAATTTCAAACTTCTACTTGAAATCTTTTGCAACGTGGAATGTGATACTCATTGCAATAGTCTTTTGCTAAATGAGGTATGAACTTGTTTACAAATTTATACACTTCAATTGAATTTACCTTGAGGACAAGGTAAAAGTTAAGTATAGGGGTATGATAAGTGTATAATTACACTTAATATCATATTAATTTTACACATTAAACACTATGAATTAAGTTATTTTTATACTTCATAGAAAATATTTCACATGGTATATAGTTGTTTTTTATGCAAATGCAGATACTAGGTAAATCTTGGGAGTAAAATGATCTAAAGTGGAATTCTATGAAAAAAGAGTGAAAAAGGTGCAAAAAGATGCATGGAACTCAAAGATTTTGCTAAGGATCGAAGCTGTCAAAGATCGGTGAAGTTAGAAGGAGAATTCGGAAGAAAAATTCAATTCACGGTCATGACAATTGTTCATGGTCGCAACTTGTTCTTCTTCAAAATAGAAGTCTGCCAATTAAAGATTCACGGTCGTGACATGAACAGTTTTTTGGTTCTATGTTCTTAACTACCAACCGCCAGATAAGTATGATCAACCGCCATCAACTGCCATCAACTACCAATGAAAAGACACTTATCAAAAGGTGCCTATCCATTGTGGATTAAACCAAAGATTCTCAACCAATCACAATGAAGAGATGCAATCATTCACTAATGGATGCAACCCTTCGTTTGGATAGACATAACCCTTCTAACTCTATAAATAGGGCTCCATACCCTCACAAATTTCATGCATGGTGTGCAACATAGAGTGCAACCAGAGAGGAGAGCATCAGAGTGAAATTATAGGGTTATATATAGTGTGTGTAGATAGAGAATTCGCTACGTTCATAAGCTTTAATGAGAAAATGTTTAAGTGATTCGAATCCTTGTTTCGATCACTAGATTTCTCTATATTCTTGAGTGATTGTTGTATAAGTGTACTTGCAAATCACTTATTAATAAAAGTTTTCGTTCTTCAATATTCATTTGTTCGATATTCACAAAGAATAGCATCCTAGAGGAGGTTATGTACGGGCCGAGACCGAATTCAAAGCAGACGTAGGAATTACGAGAATTGATGATTCCCATTAAAGAGTGGATATAGTTTGATTAACTTTAGCTTTCACTTGCATACCTTACAACTTTGCTTTGCTTTCTCTTATACTTTCTATTTCGTAGTGTATGATTTGTCTATGTGTCATAATGTGTATTTCGTGTTAAGTCTTTTATGTTAATCAAGTTATATACCTTATAGTTAATTTTAAGAGTAGTTTCGGGGTTAACAATATCGTATATAATCATTGGATCTATGATATAACGCTTTTTAGTGAACCAACATTTTTGGAATGGTAACTTGCTAAATGGTAACTTGGTGCTCAAATTGGATTTCAGGAAAGCTTTTGACTGCGTATCTTGGGTATATATCGATGCGGTACTCGTTAAGATGGGGTTTGACAGGAAATGGATTTCTTGGCTATCGAATTGTCGCAAGTCATCAACGACTTCCATCTTAATTAACATCACTCCTTCCACTCCAATTCAAATTCGTAAACAAGTTAAAAGGTGATCCATTATCGCCTTTTATCTTTGTTTTGGCGGTGGAAGGTTTGAAACAAATGATCGATATGAGTATGGAGATGGGGCTGCTACCAAGCTTGGAAATGAATTCATCCACACCAAACACTTCAATCCTCTAATTTGTGGATGATACTCTTTGTTTCCTCCCTCCCAACTTAGAGGCTATTCCAAATTTTCTAAGGGTTTTGAAATGTTTTGAAGTAATTTCAGGACTTTGTATCAATTATCACAAAAGAACACTCTTGGACATTCACTGTTCTGATGAATTTTTACACTCAAGTGCATCGCTATTGGGTTGTCGAGTGGAAAATTTCCCTATCACTTATATTGGTACACCGCTATGCATTAAGCAAGTTCCTCTCGCGTGTTGGGACCCCTTGGTAAACAAATTCAAAAAATGGTTAGCCAATTGGAAGGGATGTTGCCTATCATACGTGGGTCATTTGACATTAATTAAGTCGATTTTATCCTCCTTTTCGATTTATATTATGTCACTCTATAAGATGCGATCATCCATCAATGTAGTTTTGACTAAGTTAATGAGGAATTTCCTATGGCATGGTGACTCTAATTCCTCCGGTATCTGCAAAATAGGCTGGGCAACAATTTCTTTACCGTATCATCTCGGTGGATTAAACATTAGAGACTTCTCGATGATAAACCGCCATTTGTTACTTAAATGGGTCTAGAGGATTCGCGATGCTAATTGCAGCTCTCTTTGGTACTCACATTGTGTTACAAGTTACGGTTTACAAACATGGTCTAATTTAAAGTGTATGGACAGCTCTAACCTTTCACCGATATGGAAGAATATTGTATCTTGTTATCTTTGAAATGAAATTTACTAGGATATTTTTACAGCAAACTGCCGTGTGTCTATTGGTAATGGTTCATTAGCTTCTTTTTGGCACGATAATTGGACCTTGGAAAAACCATTGTGTTACCTGTTTCAGGACCTATATTCCCTATGCAACAACAAGAAATGTTCTGTCAATTTTATTTAGCTTGGATGCCTATTCTCGACCATTTTATAAGCGTTATCTTCGAATTAGTTCTCATGAGCGATGCTGCCAATTGTGCTGCCTGATTCAACTTGCAGTGCATGTCCTCTTAAATGTTGCTTTTGCCCAAACGGTGATAGAAGCCCCCAGTTCTTCTGCCATGATGTCACAACCGCATTTCAACTCTATTGATGATAAGTTTTATTAGGTCTTGGGGAGAGACATTCAATATTCAGCTGCTTCTTTTTGTAAGCAAATATATTGCGCGCCTCGCTGGACATTACCTAATCATGACTTCACCTCCATTTGGGTCGCTTTTCTTTTACCAAAGATTAAATTCTTTGGTTGGATGCTTTTTCATGGTAGCTTAGCAACTTGACACTTTCTGTTTTCTCGAGGATGTACCTCAGTTATAGATATCACCTGTCCATTATGTGATGAAATTGAAACGATGGATCATTTACTCCTTTTGTACAATTCAAGTTGGCAAGATTGGGATGAAACTCTGAAATGGCTGGGCGTGTTACTTCCGATTCCTTCTAGCCTAAAGAGTTTTTACGACATTTGGCAAGAGCTTTTTCACCCAGGTGTTCACTCGGACTTCGATACTTCCCTTTGGTTTATAATTACATGGAGGCTTTGGAAGTACCGCAATAAGTTGATCTTTGAGAGAAAGCATGATCAAGCCGACATCCTTAGCTCTAGCACCAATTTTTGTTGGTTCATATTTCGTTGTAATAGATGTAACGTTTGTTCTTCAGTTTTGGATTTGTTTATTAACCCGAGACTTTTGCTTTGTACCTAAGTTACCATTCTTCACTTGAGAATGGTAATTAATTTATTAATAAAAGAGAGTCGGGAGTTTTGTAGGCAAGCGGGGAAACCAACCTAGTTGGGGACTTCGCCCTGAAATTTTCTCACGTCTCAACCTTTTAGCTTTTGAAGGGTCACATTGATCCTTTGAGAGTTTTTAAAAAAAAAACTAATGTAAAAATCATTCAAAGCCTTAAAAAAGGAGCAGTCTAATTCATCCACAATAATGTATAAACCGCACATCAAAATGATATGAATCTTTCTTTTATCAATTAACCACATATAGCTACACTAAATTCTGGGAATTATTGTTACATGCCATGCTATTTACAAGACCAACCAAGAGAATGGAATCTCATCTTCGTTAGTCCAAACAACTACTCATGTGCCACTAAGGGAAGATCTACCATACTCAAATCTCAATAATATTCTATAACTTGGAGTATTGAAACTCAGGAACTCATTATAGCTAAGAAGGACCTGAAGACCTATATTGATAAACAAGTAGAGTAAAATACATGACTAAACCAACAATCAAAATATGCAAAGTTGCGTACTAGTTAAATAAAAAGGGAAAGCTATGGAGCTAGAGTCTAGGACTATCACTTAAACACATCATCTCTATCCTTTGAGCGATGATATTGAAAAAAAAGCTAAACAGAGTAATCAAATCTCATTCTATTACTACTCGAGTGTCACCATGGACGATTCCATCCATTTGTCCCAAACTGCATCACATAAGCATCACATATTATGCATTACATGCATTTCACATGCTTACAAATACGAGTGACTCACTATCATGTGAGAGTTACCAATCATCAATAAATAAGAATAAAGAAGTCAAACACTACTTCAAAGTCTACAATAATATCCTATCGTAAAAATACAACACAAAATCAAAGAGCATGATGTAAAATCAACTTTGACGATATCCAAGATCAATCCAATACAATGGGAATCCATCAAATATTTCATGGGGAGAACACAACCTCTAAAATCACTCAACAATTAATTATTATCTTGTAAAAATTTCCTGGCCAAAGATATAGATTACAGCTTGATGATGCGAGACGTATTTGACAATTCTTCCTCGAAGATGAGAATAATTGATCACTACATTTGATAGCCTTCTTTCTATATGAGAAGAATTGATCAACACATTCAATGGTCTTCCTCGAAAATGAGAAGAATTGATCACCATATTCGATAATCTTCCTCTAAGATGAAAAGAATCGGTCACAATAATCGATAGTATTCCTCCTAGATGAGAAAAACTGATCAATACATCCTCCTATATGATGAGAGAATTGATCAATAATTTTGATAGTCTTCCTCCCAGACAAGAAAACTGATCATCGCATTTGACGATCTTACTCTAAGATGAGAAATATTGATCACAACAACCGATAGTCCCCCTTTAGATAACAGAACTAATCAACAATTTTAACAATCTTACTCTATTATGAGTAGAATCAAACATGACATTTGACGAACTTCTTACAAGTTGAGAAGAAATTATCACATCCAGATGAGAACACGTAATTAACACATCTTCGATGGTCTTCCTAAAATATATTAAGGTTCATCACCTTCCTTCCAAATGAGAAGAATCAATCAACATAGTAGAAAGTGCCTCCTCCTTAAGAGAAAAGATATCACTACTAGTTAATAGTGTCAAACTTCGTAATGAGAATAAGTTAATCAATGTTTGGTACTAGTGATAGACTCCTCGATGAGAAAATATGATTACCATTGTTTGACAGTGCAAGACTCCTAGATGAGAAAACTTATCACCATTCATTAAACAATGTCAGACTCCCTAATGAGAAAAACTTATCACCATTGGTTGACAATGATAGCCTCACCAATGAAAAAAACTGATCACCATTGATAGATAGTGTAAGACTCAATGATGAGGAAACTGATAAACCTAGGCTTATAGTGCGAGACTCAAAGAAAAGAAAACTATTCAATGAGTCGAATAAAGCTAGACACCTAGAGGAGAAAACTTATCAACAACGTTGATAGTTCCATTGTTAAATGCCACTTATAATATAACATCTCTAATACGACAATCCAAATGAAAGACCAACATGGTCCCCAAACCTAACCCTAGCCACCACCACCATGGTCCCCAAACCTAACCCTAACCACCATCCACCACTTTCCCACCTTTCTCAAGCGACCTCTACTGCTGCCAACCCCCACACATAACGCCACCCTAACCCTAGCTCCCATTTCCCCCCAACTCAAACAAAAATATACTTTGAAAATTACCCTAATTCTCACGATGCCTCAACCTTACGTAGTGTGTTTGCGAAATATGGTGTTCATGGCCATGTCTATGCAGCTCAAAAACTTAATGCTAGAAACCTAAATTTTGGTTTCTTTTTGAATGATGGATCCATCCCTTTCCATGAGGCCTTGTATCACCTTAATTCAGTCTCTATTGGTGCCGTTCGTCTCTGTGCTTTTAAGGTGAAATTTGATCGTAATTCAACCCCATACTCTTCCTCTAACCAGCAGCATAATCTATCCAAGAAAAAGGCCAAGTTCAGTCACAAATTCAGAGATTCTCCCTGGGCCAGTCGCTCCTATGCAAAAGTGGTTTCATCAAAGGAACATTCAGTTGAAGTAGTGGTTGATACGAGTTTTGAAGCTCCAAAGTGGACCAATTTTCATGTATTGCGAAGGTTAAGGACTTATCTTTGATCCCTAGGCTGTCTGAAATTGTTCAGGGATGTAGCTTTGTAATGAAATTTATTTCACCGTTAGGCGGTGATCAGGTTCTTGTTTCTTTTCACTCGGTTGATGCTCTTAAGGAATTTGTTGAATCTGATTGGCTTTATCCCAAGGACTTGTTTATGGATGTAATACCTTTTTCGAACAATTTTAAGCCTACCAAATGCTTGGTTTATGCGGATTTTCTAAGAGTTCCACCAAGTATGATAACAAAGGATCTTCTCTTACATTTGGGAAAGTTATTCGGTAATATAATCCACTCCAACTATGACTTTGATTACCCTGGTAGATTGGATGTTATCTCATATCTCATGTCGGTCCCCTTAAATTATGGTGATTGGAAAATAAACTTACAGGTAGGAGATTTTTCTTTCTCGATTTGGGTGAAGTTCCATCAAGCGGTTGCATGCTCCTCATGCATAAATAATTCCATGTCTTCTGACAAGGATAGTGGGGACTGCTCATCACTATCCCCCTCTAATAGTGCTCCTGTCTTGCCATCTAACCATAGGAATGGAGCATATTTTATCATGGTGGCTGCTCTAGAAAGTCCTCCCCGTTCTCAGTCCCTGCTGCAAATTCAGTTGGATAGCATCAATACAATTGTGGCTGAAATGCAACCCAGCTATTCATCCTCCTCTAGTCCAGACATAAGTAATATGAATAGGGTCATCCTTCTCTCTCGTGATAAAACAATCAAAACAGCTATGGATAATACCACAGCTTTTGATATTGGAACAAAGCTGGGCATTTTCAAGGAAAGACACCGAGATACAATCATACAAGTCATGGATTCTATCTCCACTTCATAATGTTTGCAGTTTGAGTTTTCTCTTGGTTTACATTTCTTTTATATGTCGTATAACTTTATATGCTAGAATTGTAGAGGTGGTCTTGGTAACAAGGCTAAGCAAGGATTTCTTCGATCAATGTTACTTAAACACTATGTGAATTTGTTAGCTCTTGCAGAGACTAAAGTTTGTTCGGTCCTGGAATTAATGGTAAAGTCTATTTGGGGTCATAATAATTTTGATTATCTTGTTGTTCCTTTGCAAGGTTTATCGGGCGGTATTTTGGTGTCATGGAATTCATCTAGCATTCGTTCTCACAAAATCCACTCCACATCTAGATGGGTCCTCCTCTGTATTGATCATCCCATCTCTTCTTTCCACTTGATTATTGTTTGTGGTCCCACAAATAGCGATGAGCATAACGCCTTATGGTTGGAGCTGCTGCCCTTTATTCTTAATCACACTAGTTTGCTAATATGTGGTGATTTCAACGACATCAGCATAATAGTGTTGCCTTCTCACTCATTGATCGAGTCCTTGCATCATGCAAATTTTTGGACTCATGGCCTTCGGTGACTATTGCAACGATTGACAATTGTCTATCGAATCATCTTTCCATCCTATTCAATTCAAGACCATACTTTTGCAAAGGGCATCAACCCTTTCACTCTCTTAATTTATGGTGGGAGGCTCCTAGTTTCTTACCAATTCTTAAGGAAAAATGGGCTACTATTTGTAACAATCACGATAACAGTTACATTGATCAAAAACTCTGCCTTTTGAGCAAAGCAATTGGCTCGTGGCATGCTTCCAAATTTGTTCAACTTGAAAGGAGAATTAAGGACTAGGAATCGATTGTATTGAACCTCATCTCGAGTGATATTAGCCAACCATTATCCTTGGCCTTGTCTATGCAATTAGTTGAGGAGAAAAACACTCTTAACATTTTACATCGTACCTTCAAGAATTTGTGTCATCAACAATCGAGGGTTGCGTGGACCCTATTGGGGGATAATAACACCTCTTTCATTCACCTCTTAGCATCAGGCCATTTTTGTAACAACCAGATTTTACAAGTGGAAGTTAATGGTGTTTTATTATCGGATGTGGCGGAGATCACCTCGGCTATTCAGGCATTTTATACTAATCTGTTTTCTACAGCACTCAGGGTTCCATTCTCGCTCAATCGTCTTCATTTCTCATGAGTATTGGATATGCAAAATGCTTTGTTGACGGCTTCTTTTTCGGTAGATGAAGTTTGGAGTGCGATATGTGATTGTGGGGAGAATAAATCTCCAGGCCCAGATGGATTCAATTTCCATTTTTACAAATGATTTTCGGATGACCTTCGACTTGAAATTATGTGCCTCCTCTCCAATTTCCATGCCACTTCTCGGCTTCCAGGCTCAATAAAAACTTCTCTTACGGTACTCATCCCAAAAGTTGCTGTTGCTGCATCTCTTTGCAATTTCAGACCAATTGCACTCATACACGGTATTTATAAGATTGTAGCAAATGTTTTAGCTTTGAGATTCCAATTGATCCTCCCTGACATTATCTCCAACAGTCAATTTGCGTTTATTAAAGGCCGCACCATTCATGACTACTCATTCTTAGCTTAAGAGATTATAAATAGGTACAACTCTTGTCGAAGTCCTTGTTTAGTTCTGAAATTGGATTTTCATAAACCATTTGATTATGTTTCTTGTGATTTTGTTGATTTGGTACTTGTGAGAATGGGGTTCGACAAGAAATGGATTTCGTGGCTTTCCAATTATCATAAAGCATCAGCGACTTCAATCCTTGTCAATGGCTCTCCTTCGGATCCAATTTAGATTCGTAGAGGGGTTAATCAGGGTGATCCCCTCTCACCTTTCATCTTTGTCTTAGTGGCTGAATAAAATAGATGCTAGATGCAAGCATTAGAGAAGGCCTTATCTTGAAAATGGAGGAATATGTTTCTATTCCCAATGTGCCCCTCCTGCAGTTCACCGACGATACTCTTTGCTTTCTTCTACTTGACTTGGATGCACTTCAGAATCTCATCAGCATTTTCAAATGCTTTGATCTCATATTTGGTCTCCGAATTAACTTTCACATGAGTACGTTACTTGGCATTCACTATTTTGATGTATTTCTCCAATCAGTGGCAACGTTGCTAGGATGTTGAATTGAGAAATTTCCAATCAATTACCTAGGCATACCTCTTTGTATTAATCATTTACCATTGGTATGTTGGGATCCTTTGATCAGCAAATTCAAGAAGCGTCTTGCGAATTGGAAAGGTCGCAGTCTCTCTTACGATGGCCACCTTTTTCTACTCAAATCGGTATTATCTTCCCTTCCAGTTTACATTTTTTCATTACATAAGATGCCTTCTTCTGTTAATGTCTCTTTATCAAAGCTAATGAGGAATTTTTTATGGCTAAGGGATCCGAATTTAACCGGAGTTTGCAAGATTAGTTGGACAACCATCAATCTACCTTATCAGCTCGGTGGTTTAAATTTAAGAGACTTCTCCATAATATATTCCAACCTCCTTTTCAAATGGATTTGGAAAATTAGAATGGTTAATCGAGACTCTCTATGGTATTCCATTTGTGTTGCATGCCACGAGTTTGATTCTTGGATGGATTTTGCTATGGCAGATTGTGCATCTTTATCACCTATTTGGAGATCGATTTTTACTTGTTGTGTCCGTAACAAGGCTCATTGGGATTTATTTTCCAATCATTGTCGGGTGGGAAATGGAAACGGAATTTCATCTTCTTTTTGGCACGACAATTGAACATTGGATAAACCTTTACAATATACCTATTCCCGAATCTTTATTCTTTATGCAATAATAAACGTTGTTCTACCCAACTTGGTTACTCAACCGTCTTTAATTCTAACTCATTTGGCCACCCCTTTTGGAAGCGAAATCTTTACTTTTCTCAACGTGACCGCTGCTACCATCTTCAATATTGGATCCACATGGCTGTCCCTTCCCTTTTTTATGGCCTGACGTCAGCCTCTTCCTCCGAGCATCAGCCCCGCTTCAGGTTAGATAGCGACAACTTCTTTTGGGATTTTGGTCAAGCAAAACATTACTCGATAGCCTCTTTTAGAGTCATTTTCTACTGCTCTCCAAATTGGACAGCCCCATCGTTGGATTTCACAATGATTTGGTCAGCTTGTATCCTTCCGAAAATTAAATATTTTGGTTGGTTACTCTTCCATGGTAGATTACCTACTCGTGCTTTCCTTTTATCGAGAGGTTGTATCTCGGAAGACAAGTCCATTTGTCCTTTCTGTGGCGAGGAGGAGACGATGGACCATTTATTCTTATTATACCGATCAAGTTGGCAAATTTGGAAGGGGGCTTTAAAATGGTTGGAACTTCCTCTACCAATCCCTAACTCTGTCATGGGATTTTTTAACATTTGGATTTCTCTTTTTTGGCTCGGAACCTCTTTCAACTTTTGCATCTCTCTTTGGCTTACTATTAATTGGTCTATTTGGAAGCAACGCAACAAGTGGATATTTGAAGGGAAGCTTGACACCGACGATATTTTACTATCGAGTATTAATCTCTATTGGTTTTTCTTTTATTTTAATAAGCGTAGCGTTTGTTTAGCGTCTTCGGACTTATTTGTAAACTATAGATTCATACTTTGTAATTAAGTTGCTATTCTCTTCTTGAGAATTGTAACTATTTTATTTAATAAAAGACAGATGGGAGTTTTGTAGGCAAGTGTGGAAACCAACTTAGTTGGGGACCGTGCCCCGAAATTTTCTCTTATCTCAAACTTTTAACTTTCGGAGAGTTACACTGACTCTCATGGGGTTTTTCAAAAATTTGAAGGACCAGCATGAAGGGCATTATGACTCATTGCTCATCATCCCTATCATACAAAACCTTGTTTTAAATCAAGTGGACCAAAAGTGTTCTTTTACGCACAATCATGCATTTTTATTCTGAACATTTGAAAAATTAAAATATAATTTTAAAAAATTATATCGTTCCTCTTAGCCAATTCAAACTATTTTAGATTCTTTGAAGATTTTAATTGAAAATTTTATATTACCATGACATTTTATTTTAAGGGACAAAATATTTTGTTTTAAAATAGATTGATTAAAAATGTTAAGTCATGCATATCACTCATATTGTATTAGTTTGTTTCGTATATGAAAAAAAAAATTCTATTTGATGTATAAGCGAGGGGCAAACTATTTGTGCGGTCTGCTATACCTTATAAAGATTCAATAGTCGAATTGTCATTACGATGCTTTTTATAATTTAAAATGATTTTTCTTATATTAAATTTGAATATTTTCTTAATATAATCACATTTTTCCTTGTAGAGCAATATGATTTATTTGTAAATTGATTCGAGTGAAAATTCAAAATGTAGATATTTTTTAATCACTCGAACGGGTATTTTCGTGTCCCACACATTTTAACTCTCCCGATTTTTAATGATCAGAAGACCTCCCACTCACAACAGTCTCCAATGGAGTGGCCACTATGAGTGGGCAATCTTTTCATGTAAGGGAGGAGGGTTAAAATGTGTAGGATATAAAAAAAACTCATTTTAGTGACTATAAATATTTAAGTTTTGACTTTTTCACGCGAAGTTGTTGATTATAAAATCTCCACCTTTGTTATAGGTAAAAAAACGTAATTATATTAAGTAATATGTTCACGAATAATATAAAAATATATTAGTTTTGTTTTTTTGAAAAACCCATGGGGTGGCAAGACACCACCCCAAGGGAAAATAGATTAAAACAATGATCTCAATGAGAGATTATTAAATTAATTACAAATGAATAAGTTCGGGGAATTCAAAAAATCTGAGACTACAAAACATGGGGGCTTCCCCTTACATTTGAAAACAAACCAACAAGAGTAAATAGTCGACAAAACAAGATCTTCGCACACTAGTCGCCTCTCGAACATGAACACGTTCCGAAGTTTCCATATTGTCCAAGCGAGACCAAACCAAATAGCCGTAGCAAAGTCTCTCTTCGGACCATTATGAAAATGCGACCGTCAATAAGAAAGGAAACCATAACTTGAATTAGGCACCACCCCGGCAATTCCCATAAGCCGGAACAAGTGACACCAACACATGTAACTCTCAATACAATGAAATAAAGCATGCTCCATCGATTCCACTTTATGACAGAAATGGACAAACCGCATCCCTCACCACGGGGCAACCTCTCGATGATAAAAATAATTTGGTCGGCAACCTCCCATGAAACATAAGCCACCCAAAAAACTACACCTTCAGAAGAATGCAAGAACTCCAAATAACCATAAAATTAACATCCCTATTCGATATGAGGAGGTGGCTAAAGTAACTCGAACAAAAGGGCGAAGCCATGTATACTCCCGCGTCGCCTTCTACCCACCACACTACATCAGGATGGGAAGAAAAACACGGTTCATTCCCCACCATACCAGCCCCTTAGTCAAAAAGCGAAGGGCACGCTTGAGCGATCCAAACATTCAACTCATCACATCTTTCTCTAGTCGAAATACATAAATTCCTCTTCCAAAATGAACTCTTGAAACGATGCTCCCCGAACAAGATGTTGCATCCCATCTTTACCGTGCAAAATTTATTATTACATAATGTAAAGAAATCTGGAAACAACTCACTCAACGAGCAATTAGAGGTCTAATTAACACACGAAAACAAGCATTCATCTCCACTACCAACCCAAACTACCGAACCTTTCAAGAATACACCCCAAAACCTTTCATTCTTCATACAACACGCAATAATACTCCACCAAATATGTGAAACGTCCCCCCTATCCATCACTTCAAGGTCCGCCCAAGATCGAAAGGCATACCTCCCAACACACACCAAAAACCAAACCGAATCACGATTGCCGACACGTAACTTCCATAACCACTTCAAAAAGATGGCTACAATTCACTAGCTTAAAATCGCGAACATATAGCCCCCCTAAGCACTTTGGGAGAGAAATAGTGTCCCAACTCATCTTGCAATTTCCTCTCATCGACACATCACCTCTCCACAAAACATTTCGCATGAGATGTACCAATTTATCATTAATAACATTAAGAAGTTTATACAATGATAATAAATAAATGGGAATAGAGGCAAGTACCGATTTGATAAGAACCAATCTTCCGGCATAAGATAGGCATTGCCCTCTCCAACTTGCAAGCCTATTTTGAAACTTGACTATTAATGGATCCCACATTGCAATCGATCACCAAGGTACATAATCGAAAACTTCTCCTCCTTGCACCCCACTAACTCTGCTCATCTATGTACTAAGGATTCATGCACATTAACTCCCAAAATTGAGCTCTCGTGAAAGTTAACATGCAACCCCGATATTACCTAAAAACATCGTAAAATCCTAATGAAAATCAGAAGTAGCGACTCATTCGCCGGTAAGAAACACATAGTGTCATCTACAAATTGAAATAAAGAAAGGTCTATCTCCGTGCCATCAATTCGAAACCCTAGCAAAATTCCTTCCTTAATGCATGCATCAACCAACCGTTTGAGCCCCTCAATTGCCAAAAGGATTACCAATAGCGATAATGGATCCCCCTGCTTCACCCCTCGACCGATCGCAATTGGCTCTCTCGGGGACCCATTCAAAAGAATAGAAGTAGTTGAACCGTCCTACAACTCGACAATCGCTGGATCCACTTCTCTTGAAAACTCATCCGCAAAAGCACCTCATCAATGTAGGGCAACGCTACACTATCGTATGCTTTCCGGAAATCCAATTTCAAAACTAAACATGCCCGCCCACTTGCTTTCATCGAATGAATAATCTTCGTAGTCACAAAAGAACATTAATGAATACTCCTCCCCTTTACAAATGAAAATTGATTCCTAGAAATCAAACTCAGTAAAGCTGGTTGAAGCCTCTTAGAGAGCACCTTTGCCACCAACTTATATAACCCAAGAACCAAAGCAATCGGCCTATAGTTACCGATTTCTCACGAACCTAGAATTTTTAGAACTATCACTGTGAAAGATGTTTTAATGCTATTTGGGAGTTCGTCAAATTCAAACAAGTTGCTGAAAATTTCCATCACACTCCCTTTCAACACACTCTAATACCTCCTATAAAAGTACAAATTAAAACCATCTGGGCCCGGAACTTTCCCTTCATCACACAACTCCAAACCCACCCTCACCTCCTCCTCATTGAACGAAGCTACCAATGCTTTGCTAAAAGCCACCCCAACCTGCTCAAAAAACAACCCCTCTAAAGAAAATGGTACTTGTCTAGCTATCCCAAACAAGTCCACGTAAAAATCTCGGATAGCTACTCTAATTATAGGCTGCTCCATCATGTAAACCCCACTTGTATCAAGTTGACAAATCTGATTCCAATGAGATCTAGCTAAAGTAACACGATGAGAAAAAGTCATGTTTCCATCTCCTAAAATACACAAATTAATCTGTGCTTGTTGATGGCGAGGAACTCTCAAATTGCGCCTACACATCTCCAATTAACGTCGAGCTTCAAAAAGTTTCGAACCCACCGAAACATCAGTCGGCCTCCTCACTAAACTCTAGCTAAGCTCAATAACCTTCTCCTTTAATTCTTTAATGTGACGGTCCATATCTCCAAAATTCCTAGCATGCAACGGCTTAATGCAATCCCGTAGCCTACAAAAGTTGAAATCTAAATCCTTCCTTGGCCAATTCTGACAAGTTTGTTCCCACTTCGATTTCAAAAAAGGAAAGAACTCCTCCTTATCCCACCAATAATTTAACAAATGAAAAGGGCGAGGACCCATCGAAGTCGACACTTTAAATTGAAATAGAATTGGAAAATGATCGGAATGCGTGGAATCAATTATTGCAACATCCATCAAGGGCCACAAATCCAAAATCCCTCCCGACACCAATACCCGATCAATCTTTGAATAAGCCCGACTATTGAAATAAGTGTAATCTCTACCACTCAATGGCAAGTCATAAAGCACACAATCCTCAACAAACTCATGAAATTAGAACATAGTACCCGAATTCGTCCCTCTGATCTCTCCAAACTGTGTAAAACTTCGTTAAAATCTACACACACCATCACCCTACCCAAACCTCATATAATCAACCTCAACAAGAGCCACATCTCAAGCCTCTAATTCGGGTTTGTAGAACCATAAATGTAATTTCCTCAATCCCCAATATCAAACGAACAAGCACCCATCTACTAGAAAATTGTAAAACTGAACCTTGCTCAAATAAAGAATTCCATGAAATCAACATGCCTCCTGACAAACCAATTGACAGGACAACACACGAAGTAAAGTCATTGTGGCCCCACAACTTACGCATAACCTACTTCGAAACACTCTAAACTTTCGCCTCCACCAATGCAACAAAATGAGCATTCCACTTGCGAATCAAGGACCGAATAAAAGACTATTTGGAACTCCTCCTCACACCACCCCGATAATTCCAACATATAGGATTTAATGACATAATAAAAATAAGACAAACCCTGGAAAAGGAACTCAATTCCTACTAGAGAGCCTCGATTATCTCTCGTGCATTCTCCCCTTGAAAAAGCTTCACTTTCTCACCAATCTTAAAGGTTAGCTCCTCCTCATCCGGCTCACCGTGTTTTCCATCACACAAACTATCACTCTATTCATGTTTGAAATATCGAGACCCGAAGACCTGGAACTATCAATCCCCCTCCTCGACATGATCCAACTTAAACTCAATTTTCTTGTAA
Source organism: Euphorbia schlechtendalii (assembly GCA_949673415.1). Taxonomy (NCBI): domain Eukaryota; kingdom Viridiplantae; phylum Streptophyta; class Magnoliopsida; order Malpighiales; family Euphorbiaceae; genus Euphorbia; species Euphorbia schlechtendalii. The sequence goes on along the minus strand of CATIWQ010135607.1, from coordinate 31,127 downwards.
ATTCAATTAAAAATAAAAAAAATTTAAAACCTCATTTTATATAAAGAGTTGACACCCAATTTAGCTCCACAAGAAATTGTTGTATATAAATTTAAAATGAGATGTTTATACCGAAAAGAAAGATATTATATGTTCTAACATTATAGTTACTATAGTTATGTTATACTTGATGATTTTAGCACTATGACGGCAATAATAAAAAAACAATTTTCAATAGAAATTTTTGGCACAATAATGGTAGTACTAAGGATTTTCTCATAAAATCTCAGCATAGTTTCCCTTTAATTTTCAAAAACCAGACTTAACCTAGAAGCTCAATCACACATATATACAAATTTTATTAATAAAATGATCCCCAATGGCATGCTATACAATATAAATGAAAATGAAATATGAAAATAATGAATTTAAAAGTGAGCTAGTAGCTAATTACCCTAAGCTATCTTTTTTATTGTCCAAGATGACGTGAGAGCCAGTTTGAAATTGAATGCAACCTCCTTTATTCGGTCAGGATTTGGAAAAAGTTAGTTGGGATTTATCTTCCAATTTTGAATTCACGGCAGCAAGCTTCTGTAAAGGCTACTATAAAATGACCAATTGGGCTATGCTGGCAATTGATTTCATGCTGATATGGAATGCTGCAGCCCAAAATCAGAATGTTTGGCTAGATGCTGTTGATTAAGAGACCGTTGATCATGCCATCTTACAGTGCACCATGAGTCGAAAAGCTTGGCAGTCTGCCCTCAGATGCCTGGGCTTTTGTTCACCACTTCCAAACAACAACTATATGTTCCTTTTGCAATGGCAGTCCCTCTTCAAACTAGGCCTTCGGGAGAGCGTTGTGGTTTGTCATAGCCTGGTCCATCTGGACATCACGAAACAAATTTATCTTTAAAGGAACTCAGCCCTCGGTCGATCACGTCAATCTCGATTTACATTGGTGTTGGTTTTATTTCAAGTGTAATAGGCAATTTTTTAGCATATCCGTTTCGGATTTGATTGTAAACCAGGATATTTTGAGAACTTGTAATTGATGTGATACTCGTCTTGAGTATTGCTCCATTAATAAAAGAGGGATAGGTGTTTTGTAGGCAAGCGTATGCATCAACCTAGTTAGGACATACGCCCTGAAATTTTCACCTATCCCAACCTTTTTTCCTTCGGAGCAATACATTGTTCCTCCATGGGGTTTTCAAAAAAAATGTAATGGAATGAATTGGAAAGTGTTTATACCTTGATTTGGATGTATGAAGTTGTTGGAACTTGAGAGAAAAAGTTGTTTTTAGAGAAAATTTTCCAATCCTCACAAATATAGCAAAAGCTTTTATTTATAGAAGTATGCTAAATAGTCGACGGGTTATTTACCTATTGAGATGGCATGTAGGATATTTACCCAGTTAAAAAAAATCTCCTCAAATTCTGGAATTAGGGTTAGGGTTTAGGTAGGTAAGTAATGAACGGGCTAATTACCTATGTAATTGGCCTATAGGCTATTACTCATTCAAAATTTCTTATATATTCTAAGTTTGTGAGTACACATGAGAAATGGCCGGCGGGTTATTTACCAAGTTTGACCCGATTTTAACTTTTTGATTTTTCACCTAGAAAGTGGATTTTTGAATTTAAAAATTTTTAATTGAATGAATGACAATTCAGTTCTATTTAGCTCTTATTTAATCAGTGATGTGAAATGGATATAAATTATCATTGGGCAAAGCAGCCCATGCTAACAGGCACACCATCTCGATTTGAAGAATGGTGGATCTGCCATAACTCCTTTTGCACATCTTGACTATGATTTGAACTCACCCGTGGCGTTTGAGCCACCATACCTGGAGTCTTTTGGAGGTTCGAGATCTTCCGAATCATGAATCTCGAAGACTAATCACTATCATGTGGTCGATTGATGGGCCGAAGGATTTCTTGAAGGATTATCTAGCTTTAGCCTCCCATTCATGTTGAATTTTTAGAATGTCTAGCTAAGACATTGCTTGAACTTTTCATTTTATTTAACAAGGCTTATTCGAAGCCCTCCCGAATCAACTGTAAATCTATGCCTTCTTGTCCCAATGCCGATCCCTGGGCGATAGTCGTAAACATGATCTAATTTGCTATTTGAGATAAACTTGTTTCTGATTCCCAATACACACACAAAAGTCAAGAAATTCGATAATTGGAAAACAAAATAACACTTTATTGATGAAATGCAATTGTAATTACAATTGTCTAGTAAAGATTTCAAATAAGTAACCCCAATTCTTGACTATCCTATATAGGTTTTGTAGCCAACACATGACTGATTTTTTCTTTTGCTCTAACTTTTGAATGGACCACCCTTTTTAGGATTTTAATCCATCAAGGGAGAATATACCCTAATTTTTTATATACATAATGGGGTTAACAAACCAATGTGTAGCTTGAATATCTCTTTTATAATGTGCCGCTTATTTGATTTAATTCTTTTAGTTAGACATGATAGTGCTTTAGCTTGTCATAATTGATCAGATTCATAAACTCATTTCCGTAGATGTCCATGATTCTCACAACTCTTTTTGGTCAGGACTCACTTTATGATATATGATTCAATTGTTTCAAAACCAAGTCATCAGCTTTTAGGGGGGGTCTTTTGGTGTCTAATACAGTTTTATATGCACACTCCAGGCATTGTTGATACATTTTAAGATGATCCAAGGCTTGAATTCTTTGCTCGACTAACAACTTTAGTTGTTTATATCTTGCCGTAGCACATTCGAATTCCTTTAGTTTGGCTTGCAACACTACTCTCAATGATTTATCTTCGATATCGACTTTTAGCACATCTTCCATTTTGTATACCAAAGAGTAAGGTGTTTGACCTATCGGTGTCTTGACACTCGATCGATATCCCTAGAGGGAAAATTATAGCTTGTTTATCCAATTGCAAATGTTACCACCATTTAGGACATAATTTTCTTGACCGATTGCTTTAACTACCCCATTAGCTTGTGGTTGGTGTGGCAATGATTGATGGTTCTCAATCTAATGAAGTTATAAGAGTTTCTTAGTTTCCCCTCAAAATTATACCCCATTGTGAGAGAGGATGTAGTGTTGGATACCATAACGAGTAAATATTTGCCTCTCTATGAGATATTTATCTTCTTAGCAGTAACATTGATGAAGGATCAGGATTCTACCCATTTTCAGAAGTAGTCAAATACCACTATTGTATAAATCTTTGTTCATTGTTTTTTAAAAACTCCCGGAGAGTTACTGTAACTCTCCGTGAGCTAAAAGGTTGAGGCGGGAGAAAATTTTAGGGTGAAGTCCCCAACTAGGTTAGTTTCCTCGCTTGCCTACAAAACTCACACCTCTCTTTTATTGAATAAAATAGTTACAATTCTCAAGAAGAGAATGATAACTTAATTACAAAGTATGTATCTTGGGTTTACAAATAAGTCCGTGGATGCCAAACAAATGTTATTCTATTGCAATGAAATAAAAACCAACAAAGATTAATACTTGCTATCAAAATATCACAAGTGTCAAGCTTTCCTTCAAATACCCATTTGTTGCGTTGTTTCTAAAGAGACCAACTGATAATGAACCAAAGGGATGTTCCAAAATTACTTGAATTTCTCGGTCGAAAAAGCTCAAGCCAAATATGAAAAAATCCCGAGAGCGAATTTGGGACCGGAAGCTGGGAGTCCAACCATTTAAGAGCTTCCATCCAAAAGTAAAAGCTTGAGCGGCAATGAAGAAATAAGTGGTTGATCATTTCAACTTCGCTACAAAAGGGATAAACGGGTTCACCAATAGCAATGAAACCTCTTGAAAAGAGAAAAGCACGAGTAGGTAATCTTCCATGAAAGAGAAACCAACCAAAAAACTTAATTTTTGGTAAAATGCAAGCGGACCAAACCATAGAAAAGTCTTGCGGAGGGGCTATCCAATAAGTTGATCGATAGAAAATGTGGCATAATTATGAGGCTACCGAATACTATTTTGGTAGCCAATCCAACCACATAAATCTATCATCTTGTAATCCGAAGTGTGGCTGCTCCTAGTTGACGTTGGTAGCATTAAAAAGGCTTAGCACCGCTAATCAAATCCAGGTTCGAAGTTGGCAGGAGCATTCTTGATGTGATAGGTGTAGGTTCCTCTTCCAAAAGGATCGCCCGAAAGATGTGGAGTCAAAGATAGACAAGCAACCAAAGAGAGTTGAACATCGCTTATTGTTACATAAGGAATAAAGGTCCGGGAAGAGGTTTTGTAATGGTTTATCTGTCATCCAATTATCACGCCAAAAAAGAAGATGAAGTTCCATTGCCAATCTCCACACAGGAATTTGCTTAAAACAGTTCCAATTTCACATTGTCGTGTGTACAACATGCAAAAATTGCCTTCCAAATGGGTGACAATACATAGCTGTCCAAATTTATTAAATGTGCCCAAGATGCAAATCCATAACTAGCAACACAAATGGAATACCAAAGTGAGTCCCGATTGGCCATTCTAATTTTCCAAATCCACTTGAATAAGAGGCTGGAATTTATTAAGGAAAAGTCTCTAATATTCAATCCTTTGAGCCGATAAGGTAAATTGATGGTTGCCCAACTAATCTTGCAAATCCCCATTAAATCCAAATCACCTAGCCATTTGTTCATTTATTGAGGATGCTGGAATCTCACTGATAATGTCTATCCCCCACATCGAGAATGACAAATGAGTAGACAAGTAATGAAGTTCGACCGGAGGTAGATGTTGGATATCGTTGTATATCTAGCATTCGTGGCATTTCATTATTTCCACCACATAAATAGCTACCATGGTTATCCAAAAATAGCCTTGTCTTTGAATTTTCTTTGTTAGTGTTATGCCATTCATGTGTGGTTAGTAGTCCCCTCTATGTAGATTTTGTTTAACATAAGTGGCATCGTCTTGCTTTAAACACCTTAGTAGTAACCCATTATTGGCTCGCTTGAATATATCATCCCCCACTAGATGATATTTGGCCACAAAATTTCTCAACATGGTACAGTCGAATCTTGATGTCTCTTATGGATATCGCCCTAATCTGCCGAGCTGAAGTATGTCATTGTACCACGGTTTCGGTTCTACCTATATTTCTACTATCAAGGTCCTCTCATAGTAGGGATTCTAGTTGACAAAAAAATTAGTAGCATGACTGGTTGCACTTGGGGTCCTTCTCACATTAAGGCAAGTGTTGCTAATGAGTTTGACATTAGGTTTTCATCTTGAGGTACATGTAGATAGTGACACTACTTAAATTTTGTTGATTATACCTAAATTTCTTCGACAAATGGGCTGAGTAACTCTTCTTTTGTTTTCTAATCTCCTACTACTTGAAGTATAACAAGGGTTGAATCACCTATGACATTTGTGTTGTTTCCCTTGTGAAGAGTAAAGCTTCTAGTTTAATTTGGTAATGGAATCCAAAGGTATAATAGCTATCCAGGATAGTGTGTGCACGGGATTTTGTACCAGCTCGCGTATTTGATGATGACAGCTTTTCGGGTTTTAATCCTTGAATCACATAATTTTCGACAGTCTAATTATCTTCAAATGAGAGCTCTCCTCGTTGCCAAATTATTTTTCGGGGTTTCAATAAATATTCAAGACCATAAAAGTATTTGAGTCTTAAAATAAATATTTTAAGTGTGTTATATATAAAGATGATACCAAACTAGGGAATATTGTCCCGGTAAACAAGAAACTCCACTCCACTTATGGAACCTACAAACATTTAGAAGGACGATGGTCCTCTCAAGCCTAAAGTTAATTCAAGCCTACCTTGGCCTCGTTCAAGCAACATTGCAACATCGCAAAAGCCTCCTAAAACAACGAAGCGGTCTTCAGGATATCCCCAAATTTCATCAAAATCATTTCTTCATCCTGTATTAATTTTTTATTGAAGGGGAAAATTTTTTTACTTCTCTTAAACTCAATTAAATAATTAAAACATGCGTCATAAAATGAATTAACATTATACGTTTCTCTGATTTGTCACAGGAAGCAAGTCAATATCTTACCTAGAAAATTCAAAATAAGAAACAATTATCTCAATGGGATCACCTTTAAAATGGATTCAGGCATCGTGCTTCGGTAGTTCCAACAGTCAAAACCAACTGAAGGTCAACTCATAAGGGGCACACAATGACCGCAACCGAAGAAAGAAACCATCACTTATATCATAATGGACTATTAAAGGGACATCATAAAAAGAAATGGTTGATCCGCCCACAAGGGCATCAACCACCAAGGGATTTTGAAGAAAGAAACGGACAATCCCGTGAGGACACGGTCCTAGAAAGGAAGGTCCACGTCATCATTGATCAAGGATAAAGAAGTCACAACCCACACTGGTCAAATATATTCTAAATCCCTCCACTCCTTTTCATAGTAGTGATCACACGAGAGGCAATGATGAGCATGAGATATTGTACCAGCTCGCGCGTTCAATGATGATGGTTTTTCAGGATTTAATCCTTGAATCACACAATTTTTTACCGTCTAATGATCTTCAAATGGAAGCTCTCCTCGTCACCAAATTATATCTCGGGGCTTAAATAAGAATTCAAGACCATAAAAGTATTTGTAAGTCTTAAAATAAATATTTTAAGTACTTGAATAAATAATTTTAAGAACTTGGAAAAATTAGGCTTCAAAATATAATACTGGAAAGAATTTTTTTCAAACAATATATATATATATATATATATATATATATATATATATATATATATATCCGAGACTGATTGGCCTCGCCAACAAATGCTGACGAGGTTGCCGGTGAGGCAAGCGTTGGCCTCGCCAGCAAACTAGCATGGCTAGGGCTAGCGTCGCCGCCATATTTGATTTTTTCCCTATAAATAGGGGGAATTTTCGATAGAAACAGATCGAAAAATTTTACAATAAATATTTTTTCTCTCAAAAAAACAAGGGGAACTTTTAGTGAAAAAAAATTTTTCGTGAGGAAATAATTTTGACTTTTTTTCATCTTTCTTTTAACAAAATCCTTTGATTATTTTTGGGACTAAAATAAGTTTGGAATTCGGATTTAATTATTTTTACATCAATTTCTTTCATGTTTAACTCAAAAATCCTGAGATTCCCTCGGACCTAAAATAAATTTGGAGTCTGAGTATGATTATTTTTGGGATAAAAATGACATATTTTCACACAAAAAATAAAAAAAAAGACAAAGCGAATTTTTCGACGTGGATTCGCAACAAAAGATAATCCTCTAAGTTCGTAGACCTGCGTTTTCTCTATGTTTTATATTGTGACATTTATTTATTTTCTTTTCTCCTAAAATTCTGAGACGGACTCGATTTTCATCATCGACCTATGATTATATCCTTTTTATTATTTAAATTCTATTTAATTAATTATTTTTATTTATTCATTTAAGTGCTATTTTATTTATTTTATTATGTAATCTTTTCGCCTCTTCTTTTATCTTTTTTTTTAATTTATTTATATGTGGAGTTTCTCCAATATACATGTTACATTACCCCCACGAAGGGAGCTAAAATTATTCCCGAATAACATACCTCACCTTTTCCATGCCATCATTTTTATTAAATAATGAGGAACATATCTGTAAATAAAATGAATAGTTTTATTCTAAAATAAGAATTTTTAATGGCTAATATTTTAATAAGGTCACACGGGCCTTGTTAAAATTAAATCGAGCATACGTGTAAATATTTCATGTTGTGTTATAACTTATGTGCTAACATTTGTGAATGCAGGTAGATTATGTTAGATGTATGCCTAGGAATTTATTTTTTCCTTTGAATATTGCAAATGTTTTTTTAAAAAAATGTAATTTAATAAATTAGATGGGTGGTTGCATACCCCAAGGTTCTGTAATTTATTAATTTATTTTTCCGCATTTATTTACTGCACTATGTATGTATTTGTTGCTTTTCGCATGCGCGACAAATCATCTCATAAACGCGAAAATGACATAAGTTCAAATATGTACAATTAAAAATAGAAGTAATTTCATGTGATCCAACAAGAAGTTATCAACTTATTCTCAACCTGAATCTCAGTGTTTTAATGGACCATCCCCCGGACGTTAAGCTTCACAAGACTTTAATTCTTAGAAGAGCTAATCCTGGTGGAGACTCTACACTATGAGACAGTGATTTGGGGTTTTAATAGATCCAAATCGATTTCATTTTCTCTTCAAACCTTTCGGATCCCCGACCTGATATTTTATTTTTACAAAAACAGCTCGGTCGACCGCGCCTCTCATCTCAGCTCGCTCTCGGCCCACACATCCGTGTCGTCCGCTCATAGATAGATTTCTACAATAATTCTTACTCTTTAGGCGACATGCTATACTTTTGACCCAATAGTAAGAGGGGGTTTTGCGAGCCTAAGGTATTGGTGTTGATGGTGGTAGCTTCTACTGTAGACGTGTTAACTTCCGTTGTAGAGGTCGTGGTGTGCTTGGGGGAGCATAAGCATCATTCTGATGGTTCTCCCCTTAGATTGTGTTGACATGGTCATTGTTCTCAACATGAGACATGTTTTTTTAAATTTTATGTTTTTTAACGTCGCATGTTCTCCTGATGAATTTAAATTGTTACGTGAGCAAGTAAATTTAATTCACGCTCACTACACCGCTGAAAGAATAGTTAGTGAAAGTATGCCAACGTGCTAATATTCACACTAAGACTAAATCCATAAGCTTCTCGCTATGGTAGTTGAAAATTACCCGCAAAATAGATATTCGCTATGGGGGTCTAGCAGTGTGACCAGCGTAGCCATTTTTATGCTTAAGCTAGCGATGACTTAAATAAAGGAGGCAGAGAGTTTTAGTTACAAGAATACCTTTATATAGACATTTAGAGACTCCTAAATAAGTAAGGAGAGAAAGAGAGAGAGAGAGAGAGATGTATCCCAAAATAAGATTGTATTCATGTTTTTTTTAAAAACTCTTGGGGAGACAACGTGTCTCCCCGAAAGCTAAAAGGTTGAGACGGGAGAAAATTTGGGAGCGAAGTCCCCAACTAGATTGGTTTCCTCGCTTTTCTACAAAACTCGCGCCCCTCTTTTATTAAGTGAACTTCCAATTCTCAAGTTGAGAACGAAAAATAAACAAACTTTAGTTACAAAGAATTATCCTCAAATTTATAAAGATATCTGAGGATGTAAAAGAAAATGATTGCCTATTACATTGAAAAATAAACCAACATAAATAAATGCTCTTTGTGAAGATGTCTTTCGAACTACTAGTACCCTTGAACACGAACTTGTTACGTCTTTTCCAAAGGAGCCACGATACGATAAACCACAAGGAAGTGCCGAAGTCTTGATATAATCCCGGCGGAAAGGTTGAATTCTAAATCTCCAAAAAACTCATTATAGTTCGTAGGATGGGTGATTGCATACCCATCCAACTCAAGAATTCATGCCAAATACGGATGCTACTATTATAGTGCAACAAAACATGATCAAGAGTTTCCCATTCATCATAAAGAGGAAACTTATCATTGTCCAATGTAGTGCATCCACAAGAGAGAAGAAAAGTTCTCGTTATAAGCCTACCGTGGAAAAAAAAGCCAACCAAAAAATTTTATTTTCTGTAAAAGGATAGATCTCCAAATGATGCTAAAATCTTATCATGGGTCGGGCCAACTAGACGAATCAAAAAAACTGCAGCAAAATGATCCCGCCGTGTATCGACGGAGAGCGCCAATGTCCCAAATGAAGTAGTCCACTGAGAACTGAACTGCGGCTACTGCCCCCGGAAAGTGACGTCAGTAGGGGATGTAACTGGTTGAAAAATGAATGGATTAGTGGTTTGAATCCAGGTCTTCAGTTGGTCACATCTTTCCTTTGTTGAAATTTGAAGAGACTACTTCAAAAATGGTCGAGAGTTGGCGGACAACGAGAATAATAAGTTTCAGCCCTCCATAACTAAGAATGCTTTCATATTGCATAACACAAGGAGGTTCGGGAAAAGAGATGCAAGAGGTTGGTTAGATGTCCAATTATCATGCTAGAATGAAGTTCAAAACCCATTACCAATTTTAAAACGGACGTAAGAGCAAAAGTGTATCGAATAGACATCCTTTCATGTGTAACAAGATACAATATTCCTCTAAATAGGTGATAATCTTCGCGGTTCCATTTTTAAGAGATCATTTTATGATTCAAAGCCATATGCTGAGACATAGATGGAGTACCAAAGTGAGTCGCGGTTATCCTCTTTCAATTTCCATAGCCATTAGCAAAGTAAGCTACAATTCGTCAAAGTGAGCTCACACCTATTTAAACCTCTAAGTTTATTTGGTAAATTTGTGGTTGCCCAACTAACTTTGCAAATCTCATTGACATTAGATTTATCGCGCCATAAGAAATTCCTTATCAATCTTGCTAGAGTTACATTGACTGAAGATGGTAGCTTTTGAGTTGACAATAAATAAATAGGAAGCAAACAAAGTACTGACTTGATTAGAACTAATCGACCAGCATAAGAAAGACAACGGCCTTTCCGATGCGAAAATCGATTCTTGAATTTTGCAATTAGAGGGTCCCAACATATTAATGGAATGCAGTTGAGGCAAAGTCGTGCTCCAAGGTACGTAATTGGGAATTTTTCGATACGGCAACCAAAGGTGGCGGTACATGATTCCTTGAGTGATTCTGAAACATTAATACACAATAGTGTGCTTTTGTGATAATTAATTCTGAGGCCCGAGATCCATTCGAAACATTTCAAAATTCACATGAATGGAGCAATTAAATTCAAATCACCCGGTAGGAAACAAAGTGTGTCGTCCACGAATTGAAATAAGTAGATGTCTTTCATCGAGGATTCTAACTTAAAACCCGGGATCAATCTTGGTGTAATACTCGCATCAATCAATTGCTTGAGGCCCTCGGCCGCTTAGACAAAGACAAAGGATGAAAGCGGATCACCTTGTGTGACCCCCTTATGCAAATTAATTGGTGCGGCCGGTCGGCCATTAATGAGAATTGACGTGCTTGACTTCTTTCTACAATTAAATAACCAAGAAATCCATCTATTACTCAAACCCATACGTAAGAGGACTACATCAATATAGTTCTAGGATACGCAATCGAATGCTTCATGGAAATCCAGCTTCAATAAGAGGCACGAGTGGTGAGAGCGGTGGATGTTATTTATAATTTTCGAGGAAAGGAATGAACAATCATGGATGCTCCGACCCTTACTAAAGGTGAATTGGACTTTAGGGATCAAAACCGTGAAGGGCATTTTTATGACGGATGGAAGCCTCGATGATGCATGAAAATCATGTAAAAGATCCATAATTTCAGGCTTCAAATCATCCCAAAAGGATTGGTAAAAGTAGAAATTAAAATTGTCGGTTCTCGGTGCTTTATTCTCTCTGCAATTCAAAATATAATTCTAAAGAGGTTTCAATAAAAGTCACTGGAGACAAAGAGGTTTCAATAAAAGTCACTAGCAACATTGCAAATGTCCTTAGCACATGAAGTAAGTCTGCCATTTATATCAAATTCTAAAATTTTGTTGTGTCGATAGTGGACTGAAGTGACACGATGATAAAAAGAGGTATTATTATCTCCCAAAACCATCCAAAAGACTCGGGATTGTTGATGGAGGAAGTTTTCAAGATTGTCATCAAGGCAATGGAGTTCTGATTTGGCCAGCTGCAATTTGCACCAAAGATCATCCGATAAGGGGTGGGAGGCGCTGCTGCAAGTGTACCCAAGTACCCCAGATTCTTGCTCTTTGATTCAATGTTCAAGGTTACCATAATGGGTTGCATGCCATCGTTTAATATCTTTCTCCAATAGATGAAGTTTCAACGCAACATTTGTATTTCCATGAGCATTCTTTATCGCAATGCAACGTGACTTAATAAATGGTAAAAATTCCCGATTCTCCCACCATAAGTTTAGTGATCGAAAAGGCTTCATTCCGGAGGTGGTAGCTGGTCAGGCTTGGAAAAGAATGGGCAAGTGGTCCGACAAAGCCGAGTCCAAGGTGGATAGTGACATATGCGGCCATAAGTCAGAAAAATTGAAACTCGATAATACCTAGTCAATTCTTGAGAATGAGATGCTATTGTGCCACATGTAATTTCACTCAGGCAAAGGCAAGTCAATTAACTCCGCATCGTGAATGAAATCTTGGAATGAGATCATGGAAGATGTTGTTCTACCACTAGATCTTTCGGCGGGGTCAAGAACCTCATTAAAGTCTCCATAAATCAAGATATTTTTGTATATTCGTGTAAATGGAATCAATTATTGCCACAACGAGTTTCGAAGTTCTCCATCCGCAGAAGCGTAGATAGCGATGATATGGTATTCCACTTGATGTTTTGAATATTTGAGGATAACCCAACGCTCCGACGATTGGATTACCATACTGTTGATTAGAGTTGAGTTCAATGAAAAGAGAATGCCACCTAATAATCCATTTGAAGGAACACTACAAAAACCATGGTTGTTGGTACCCTAAAAAGAATGGACAACGAAATCCGGAACAAAGATTGCCTTGGTTTCAACAAGTACAAAAATGTTAATGCCCAATCTACGAATACTCGAATGAACTAGCATTCGCTTTGCATTGTTACAAACCCCACCTCTATAATTCCAACAAAGAAGATTTAAAGACATAAGAAAAAATGATAACCTCGCAGGGCACATCCCTTAGGATGGCAAGACTAAATCCACGGTAGATAAAATGACATCCTTATGCCAATCTTTGAATAATCCAAGTTTGTTTCCCACATTAAAAGTCGAAGCGTTCTCATTAAATGGCCTATCACGAGAAAGAAGGATGACCCGATTCATGTTGCGAATGTCCGGTTCGGAAGACTACTCCATAAGGTTTGTCTCACTATCCTTGGAAGTGGTAGCTGGATTGTGTGCAACTCATTTTGAGCTATTGATTCTGTTAGCGGAGTCGCTATCCCTGGATGTAGTGGCAGTGTCATTTGCTAAGTCTCTACTAGTCCCGTCGTAAGAGTGGCCTGCTGAAACACTTCTGCCCCTAGAACAACCCCACTGTCCGCAACAATGTCCCTATTTACAGTATCCAAATTGACGCACAAAGGAGCTGTCGAACTCATGGATTTCTCCCCCATAAAGGTCGTCCATACCCAATGGTTTGATGGCGAAAGGGCTGCCTTATGGTCACTTGATTCCGAGGGCATTCCCACATCCTCACTATTCCCTTTCGAGCAAAAAGATGTGGCGCTATCACCAACATGATTGCAAGCTACTTCTTGTCTATAATTCACAAAAATCTTGTGGCTTGTCTCGTTAATCTTTAAATTAAATGAGTGATTTGCAAAACCGAACGGAGCCGAAACAAGACAAGACACCACATCCGATCATTCCGGCGAATCAAAATCAAAATCGATATGAATTAAATTCCTTAATAAAGCTGCCAATTGACGTATCAAAGGTAGAGAAATAATGGACGGAGGGAATCCCATAAAGTCGGTGTAAACCAAGCATTCTTTGGGGGCAAAATCAGCCTCAATAGCCAAAACCTCAGAAATAAAGTAATTCAAGAAGTGCCAATCATTGTCAACAAACGCGGCTAAAGCATCCATTGAAAAGAAACCAAAGATAGCACGATTGCCACCCAATGGCGCAACAAATGGAACTGCAAAATTACGCTCCTTAACTAGTTTAAAAAGCCTCGGTATTGTTGTTACATTACGTACCTTAACCATGCATGAGTAAGGGGCCCAATTCGCTTTCGTAAATGATTCATCAATCTGCATTAAATAGGACAATTCCTTATTCGAAACATCCTCCGCATAGGATCGAACATCTCTCGGTGAATCTCAGAAAGGGGGTTTGGTGGCACTAGTTTTCGGGCAGTTTGGGGCTGCTGGATTTGTCGGCTTATGATGATCATATTTTGCTTTGAAGGCACGAAGTCGGATCTTCCCAATCAAAACAGAATTAAGGCGATAGTTTGCTTCATTAACGGGTATGGATCCATCAACGGTTGGTGGCTGTTTGACGGCGGCAGCTGAGGATGATACCTCAGGGTTTGGGCGCTGTCATTCTCTAGGGTAGATTGTATTCATGATTTGATAAGTCTATCCTAAATAGGTTAAAGTTTGATCCTGATAAAGGAGTGTCTAATCGACTACTTAATAGTTATCTTGCAAATCAAACAAAGGAGATAGAATCTAAATGGGCTGTTATTCCTTAAGAGTCGTAGACGGTCGAGGCAGTTCCCTGAGCCAGAAACGTGATAGACTAGCCTTATCAACTTACTGAGATGTTCACTTAGTCTTATTTTTGCACTAAGGGTAATCTTTACCCACTGGATATCAGACTAGTGATAGGCACACTTCGTGTTAATTTACTATTTTATTGTGCTTAATACATACTTTTTATTTCATTTTTTTTTTCCTTGAAATCTAACCATATTAACTTAATATTTATGCTTTATTTTGATTTAATACACTTAATATTTATTTTTCATCATTGGAAGTTAATGTGTTAAATATTTTCATTTATTTCTCTGGGTCATATATATATTACTTTGTAGGCTATAACCTTGTTTACTGGTAAGCTTTCTGAAGTTTTTTTTAAAAACACTTGGAGGAACGATGTGTCCCTCAAACGGAAAAATGATTGGGGAGGATGAAAATTTCAGGATAGACGAAATAACTAGGTTGATGCATCATCTTGTCTACAAAACATCCATCCCTCTTTTCATTCAATTAGGTAGTTCTCAATTTGGAATAAGAAAAAAAAAGTTGATTATTAGTCTTGGAGATCACAAAGAAGTCAAATCACAGAACTCAATGTGCTGAAGTCTCAAAAAGTCTACTAACAAATTGCTTCATTCGGATAAAAGCGCTGCCATACCAATAGCAGTCATTCTCGTCAATACCAGTAAAGAAAAGCAATTTAAGAGACGCAATAAAAAATTTCAAATAAAGTTGAGATTCAAATGATGATAAACCAAAGAAAAGGCATTTCACATATTGCAGTATATGATAGAGTTACTAGTATTTATGCTATCCCTAATTTAGTTGGTACCCTAACGCAAACAAATATATACATATAACGTGTAGATAATTGAAGTTAAATTAAAAAGCAAAGAAAGTAAAACAAAGATTTAAATAGAAAAGAAGTATGAAGCAAAATAAAACATCTCACAGAAATTCGCTATTTTTGGTAAACAGACACAACTACCAGCGATCTGCAAACATGCATGCATAGACATGAGTAGCAAAGCTAAGCTTACTAATTAATTCTTTATTATTATTGTTGTTTGTCAAAACACAAACTCGTTCCCATGAACATTGATAGATTTCACAATTGGCTCCCTCTTCAATTTTGTCAACACATTGGGTACATATTTGTTTTTACTTAGCTCTGAACATGACATTTTATTTCTCATTTTAATTTCTGACTGGCGCATTCCACAATTTCGTAGTATCCGCAGCCACCGCAAATTAGCAGAGACAATGTGATTACGATCAAATCAGTGTGAACTCCAAAATCATCTAGCATATGTTGCGTCCCATGCAAGAAAAAAATGTTAAGTTTTAGGCTAAGACATTAAAACAAAAGAAAATGTACAAAATGTATTGAAGTAATTAACGAGAGAGCCAGGTGTGATTATTTATAGAAAGTAATGATAAGAGTGATTATGGTGAAGGAGGAGTGAAGGGAAGCGGAGGAAATGGGAAAGGAGGGAAGTTAGGAAGTGGAGGAAGACTAAAAGGAGGTGGTAAAGGAAACGGAAATGGTAATGGGGGCGTGTTTGGAAATGGAAATGGTAATGGGGTTGGGTTTGGAAATGGAAATGGAAATGGAAATAATTCTTGCTCGTTCTGTTGTGGTTGTTGTTGATTTTGGTGTTGCAGTTTCTGCTTTGTTTCGCCATTTTTCAAAACTTCATCGTCAAGCAACTGGCGAGCATTGACAATAGTGATCACCATCATTAACATAATCAACATAACCTTTAGCTTGGACCAGATTTCTGAGCCCAACGTCATTTTTTTTTCTTCTTTACTAAGTCTATGTATTTTGCACTGCATGCATTCTTATATATAGAGGGTGATATCAATTAATAAAAAAAAAAATAATCCCTCCGTCTACTAAATACTGTCGTTTTAACTAATTCACAGTTCTTAAGATAACAACTAACCAAATGAGATGATTTACTAGTTTACCCTTTCGTAAATGTCCTATTCAATTTTCAATATTTTATTAATGTGTTCAATAAAAACAATTTGACCTATAGTCTTCTCTTGTTATTGGAGATTAGAATATAATTATCTTGGAATGAACAAATTAATAGGGTTAGGAATGGAAAACTTGGAAAAAAAACATCTTGGAAATACAAAATGATAATAAAAAAGAGACAACGAAATCACTCTAAAATGACAATGTTTAGCAGACGGAGGGAGTACTACGGAAGTAAATATGCATTTAATTGTTGTAACAAAAGGTAATAAAAGCTCTTGATGGATGTGCCCCTTTCCTGATAACGCTCAGTAACAACCATCGGGAAATACAACTTTCTAACTTCCCTTTCCAATTTTCTAATTTCACTTTCTTTTTGCTTTCCATCATTAATTTGTTTCTTTGATTTTCTTTTCTCATTCTGTTATGGCTTTAGTTTAAACTTTAAAGCATATATAGATCTGAAATACACATTTTCATAGCTTTTAGTTATTTCCTTTCTTATTCTTTTCAGACTTAAAACAATCTACGATAACTTAGTAATAATATCACTACACATGTGTCTGTCAAACGCTTGAAATCCAACTTGATCAGGATCACCTTAGTGCATAAAACAACAAAGTTAGATAAATAAGATGAAGCCAGACGGTTAGGCTACCTTTTCGAGGGAACCACCTAGAACCTCTTGCTTCTATAAGGCCTTTTTTCCAGTTATACTGTAATAAAAGCACGCTAGAAAGCATACAACTATATAGACTTCTTTCCTGTTAGACCGTAATTACCACAACCACAACAATAGCAACAACAAAGGTCTCAACAATCACAACAGCAAAAGTAGCAACCTCAACTTCCACATGGAAGAGGAAGTCATCCAAGAAAGAAATAGATTAGTTTCTTGTAGATTAGCAGTAGTTGTAATTGTCCTCAAATGTAAAAACTTAGTAAAGAACACCCATTGTGTTCGGATTAAACTTTATTAATGAAAAAGATTGTAACTTTGCTACAAGTTAAAAACTTACTAACTTCTATATTTTATTGGTTCTCTTGCATAACTTGAGTCTTGTAGGAATCAATATAGACCAACTTTAGAGAAGCTAATTAAGACAAGTCCTCAATATAAAGAAGAGCTAAATCAATATGGGGGAGTTTCTGCTGACTGAAAGGAGTTCACTCAGCATGGGGGAGTCTTATATCATCAACCAAATATTTTATATCAATAAACTTTTACTAAGTTAATTTTTGCCACTACATAGTTTGTGATCTGTTCCAAAATGGGGGAAATTGTTGAACCCAGCCTCACGGCATCTTGAGATTTGGAAATAACAAACTACGTAGGTTAGGAAAATTAATTAGGTACTGAATAGACTCTTAGTTAAGTATTCAGCATGAGTTATGTTTAGGTTAACCAACTCAGCTTGCCAAAGACTTAATTAAGTTATGGCTTAGAGTAGCAAAGAGTTGCGATGCTGAGCAATGGAGTAGCATTAAAGCAACTCGGCTTCAAAGTTTATTCAGTATGCATCAGCGGAAGCTTAGTTATTCTTTAAACAATGTCGTGTTTAATGAATTATGTTAAAACAGAATATTCTAGTTTTATGCGTTTCAGGTTTCAAAAAGGATTGGTGCTAAAAACAAAGGAATATTCATTTAGTCTTAAATATTAAAAGGTGTCAGTAAGGATGTTGGCATGTAGTCACTAAAATCCAAGTTCATAAGGGATCTTTTGACAACACCATTTTTCTAGCATCGCCACACTACTGAAACATCAGCATTTGAAGCAAACAAAATCTTTCATGTTGCATCTCGTGCACTCAACTAGCAGATATCTTTGAAGAGCCAACCTTGATGATAAATGAATTAATGGATTAATATCGTACTACAATGAATAAATTCGCAACCTTTCAATGGCTTCAAATTTGTCTCAAATGGGAAGAACTTGAATATGTGAGGAGAAGAGACTTTGAGGATAAAATCAAGACAATAACTTGCAACACCTAGCTTCGGGAATATACACTTGTAAATAGAGACTGAAGAAGACTTTTACAACTTGGTGAATCAACTAAATTTCCAAAGAGCTGAAAATCTGTCATTTGATCTCAACATTCGAAATTCCTTAAGCAATCTAAAAAAGAAAAAAACTTAATTTAAATTTGTTTGTAATGGTGAGAAATCATTAGATAGAGATAAAAATTATGTTATGCATAGTAAAAGAACCAACAATTTATAAGTTATGTTTTGTTCTTGCAATTCATTTTTATAAAATATTTGATTACAATTTGAGAAGGGTACTCAATTGTATGAGTGGTAGTTAGCTTGGATGGTGCATGCTGTAAAATCCACCTACTATCAAAGGCAATTCTCCACCTTGTTCGAGGAGTTCTATCCAGTGGATTAAATCTAGAGGTTGAACTAAGATAAAATCTTAGGAGTTAACTTTCTAAAACTCAGTCATTATTTCTGTTAATTCATTACTCAACATAAGTGAAGTTTTTTCTCCTTATTACTTTGTTTGAAAGCCAATATGAACTTAGTAAGATTACTTAGCACAGCTTGAGAACAAACCTGGTAAGCTTGAGATGAGTGGTTTGAGTTGTTTTATGAAAACTTTTTTTGCACACCCACTTTTATTCAGCAAAAATTAATTAACTTTTAATCAAATAAATTCTTCATTCACCCCCTCTGATTGGTTGTATAACCTATCTAGGATAAAAAAAACCCAAGAATATCGAGTCTTCAAATCAAGTCCTTAAGTAGTTGAACTAATAATGCGCACCTTGTGATTAAGTCTAAACTCTTTGCATTTTTTAGTAGAAACCGAGAAGATAAAGTCTTCAGGGTCAACTCCTTAATTAGTCAAACTAATAATAATCATGTTGTGAAAATATCCAAGCTCTATGTGTTTTACTTAAAACCAAAGAAGATCAATGTCTTAAGGATCAAATCCGTAGTTGAACTTCTAATGTGCATCCGTGATCAAGTCCAAGCTCTCTGCATTTTTAATTGAAATACGAGAAGATCAAGTCTTCAGGGTTAAATCCTTAGTTTAACTACTAATGTGCATCTTGTGATCAAATCCAAACTCTCCGCATTTTTAGTTGAAACCCGAGAAGATCAAGTCCTTAGTGTCAAAATTTTAATCATACTAATTATGTGAAGCTTGTGATCTAGTCCAAGCTTTACACAAAAAATTTTTTAGTTAAAGTCTAAATGTTTGAGCTACGACTTTCATTCTTTATCAAAACCTATATGTGCTAAGCATACATCATTTTTCTTTAGTTGCACCCTAGTTGTTCAAGTCACCATCATTTTTAGTCGAACCTTATATGTTCGAAACATGCATCATTTTTATTTAGTCCAACCATAGATGTTCAAGTCATCATAATTTTAAGTCAAACCCAAGATGTTCGAGTCATGTATTGTTTTCTTTTATTTGATCCCTACTTGTTTGAGTTAACTATGCTCATCTTATGATCAAGTCCAAGCTTAGTCCATCATTCTTTTACTTGAACCCAAGATGGTCAAGTCATCATTGCACATCTTGTGATTAAGTTCAAGCTCTATGCATCATTCTTTTAGTCAAACCCTAGCTATTCGATTCCACCAACGCACATTTTGTAGTCGAGCCCAAGCTCTGTACATTTTATTCTTACCTTTACTAAATCTCTAACGATAAACTCTAAAGAGACATGTTTTCTATTTTACCACTAATAAACATCTTATGATCAAGTTGTTGGTCCTTGATAGCTTATAAAATTTGTCAGTAGGGGGGTGAATGCCAATTAACTTACCAACTTTAGATTTTATAATTATTTTCCAATTTAAGTTAATGAATGCGAGTATAAATATGTTGTGAGAAAAGTGATAAAAATAAACTACGCAAATCACTCAGCTCAGGATGACTTTGGTTTGGTTTTAAGCTATCTTGAGTAAGAACTTACTCAACTCATATTGTTTTTCAAGCAAGATAAAACTTGAAGAGAATGATGCTTATGTTGTGTGATATCTTATTAAAGAATAAGATAGGGTTAAGGAAATTTTACACCTAAGAATTTATCATGGTTCTGCCCCTAGCCTAACTCCAACCCTCGAATTCCCTTCCAAGCTTAAATCCAATAGTGTTAACTCTTTTAACTAGGTAAAGAAGCCTTTGATAGGGGGTAGAAGTTTTAAAATAAGTATTTTCCTTATTAGTTACCTCTCTATTTAGTTTGAGTACCCTTCTTAAACTGTAATAATCCAATATAGAAATTTTATTGCTAGAACAAAAACTCAACTTATAAAATATTTTTTCTTTTATAGTGAATGACTTAACTATATCTATGTCTAATTAAATCTCTATATTGCAAAGAGAATAGGAATGATTAGTTTTCTTTTGAGATTTGCTTGAGGAATTTCAAAGGTTGTGATTGCTGAACAATGTTTTAAAACTTTAGAAATTTAGGTGATTCACCAAGTTGTAAATGCTTTCTGCAATCACTATTTATAGTTGTATACTCCTGAAAGTAGCAGTTTCAACTTCTCATCTTGACTGGTGCTCTAAAATCTCTTCTCTTCACTACTTAAATTTCTTCTTTTATATTAATTTAAAGATATTTAAAGATAACAAGTTTGTCCGTTGAGGCACTGTTGGTCCTTAGACAACTTATAAACAACTGTTGAGGGGGGTGAATGCGCTTCTTGGTTACTTTTTCGATTTATAAAAATATTTGAACCAAGTTAAGTTTTTAGATGCGTGTTGAGTGATGTTGTGCTGAGCGGGTCTAAAAGCTTATAAATTGCTCAGCTTCGCTAAATAGTTTATCTTTAATTGCTTGTTGAGTACTGTACTCAGCTCAAATTGGTTTTTCAAGCAAAATGAAAAACACATAAAGAATATGAATGAGTTTGAAAGTGATAAAAGCTAAAGCGAAAGTTTAGAACTTCAAAACCTGGTTTTATCCTAGTTCGGCCCCGAGCTTACCTCCAATCCCCAGATTCCTTCTCCGAGCTTAAATCTACTAGTGTTCATTCCTTACTTAGGCAGAGCAGCCTTTACAACTGGTAGACATATTTTACAAAAAGTACATTTCTTTCTAACTACCACACAACTCATTTTGGTACCCTTCCCAAACCGACACTCAGATTTGAATAAAAGTTTACAAACTGAATTCAACTTATAAATTGTCAAATTCTTACAATGTTAAATCCAAGATTGATTCTCTCTATTATAAACAAATTGGAATAATGGTTGTTTGCTGATTGCTTGAATATGGAATTTCTTGAAGCTGGGATTATTTGTGCAAACAATATTTCTTTTAATTAATAAAAGCTAACTCAGCACAGCTGAGTTGATATCCTTCTAAACTATGTAAAACTCACTTATGCTGAGTGACTTTCCTTAGTCAACTTGAATTCCCCCATACTTAGAGGATTTTTTTCACTTTGGGACTTTCTCTTACTTCAGCTTTTCTTTAAGGTTGGTTGGTCTCTTTGTATGAGTTCCTGCATCATATATTCGACACACATATAAACATACATACATCATAAAATATTTAAAGTTAAAAAGATCTTAACTTGAGATAAAAAAACTTGTAATTTTTACTAATCAAAATTGCTTGGACAATACATAATTTATGTCTTGAACTAAGATTATAGTTCCAAGATTTATTACAAGCTATAATCTACTACTACTAGGTACAAGGCTTTATTTTCTAAACTTAGAAGAGGAAGAGGAGGGTCCAATCTTATCTTGGTTTGGTTTTTGTTATTGCTGCTGAGGCTGTTGATGATGTGGAGTTGGAAGAGGATACTGAGGTCGCTTAGGAAGAGATTCCCTTATTGAGGTTTGTCGTTCGGAGAGTATCTTCAGCTACCTTCTCCCCCTTTGATATCTGGCTCTTCATAATTTTTTCCAGGCAGAGATGAAAGGCATCAACGGTAGCCTGGAAGTCCTCTTGCTGACCAATTATCTTTGGGGATATCTCCTGCTCTAATTGCTACTTGCCTTTGGAAGTTAAAAACTCCTTATCGTTAAGCTCGCTACGAAGGAGATGGTGACATCTGGAAAGGTGCACGATCTGATCAAAACCTTGATAAGTGAACTATTGAAAGTATTGAAGTAGAGCTCTAAAATCTGCAACAGGTAGTGCGATCTTCAATTGCACTTCCACATCAAGAATCTTGGGTCTAATGGATGATATACACTAAGCTGTGTAATCAATATCTTTAGCCTTCCTGACCGGAGTCCCAACATTCTTCTACAGGTCTTCCACCTTCGACTTGATGACATTTAACTTGGTATGAATAGTAATACCAATCTCAGGGAAAAGAGATTTCGTAGGAGGATGACTTGGAGCAGGCATCTCAGGAAAGATCTTCCCCATTGTAGTGATAAGGAATTTTTGGGACGAGGAGATCTTTACATCTATGTTCTCATTGACTTCTCTCTTATCGTTATCTATCTTAGAATGGAGAGAGTCAAGATTTATAATAGGTTTCTTATCCACCTTAGCTGAAATGTCCATCAGCAGCTTAACCATCTGATCTTGTTTATTATCGTGATTCATCAAGAACTTGGACATGGTCTCCAAAACCATTGCCATTCTATGGCCTATGTCATTTGTAGTTTTGACTTATTTGAGCACATTATCTATCTTCTGGTTAGTGCTCCTCTTTATTTTGGCTTGCTCCTCACCAAGCTTATGGACCTGTGTCACCTGAGTTTCCATGTTGGAACTCAAGGAACTCAGCTACTCAGCAGCAGCATCCACGCTACCCTTAATCTTTCCTGCAATAGCATTAGCTAATGCAGTAGACATGGGGATAGATGAGATGGCTACCCCAAGCTGGGTTGCAAACTTTGATAGGCCAGTTAGGATCACAGCCATCTTGTCAACCAAACTCTTGGCGCGCTCTTTTACCAAGTGATTTCTAATAATAAACAAACTACTCTAAATCTTTTAAAAATCCTTGAAGTAGATAGATTTAGAGGGAAAGCTTGTGTACTCTTCGACCTCAAGCAATTTAGTCTTAGGTTTGGATGTTAAGCCCGTCAATTCCTCAGCTAATAGCAAATTGCTAACTGCTCCATCTAACTCAGCGTCACTTTTGAGTGGTGGGAATTTCTTCCTTGCCATCTCTCTTATCTGAGCCAAGATAGATGCATCAGCGAAGTCCTCTTGGATTGGCTTTCTACTGGGTTCAGATACTTCATGGGCTATAAAATTTACCTCAATATTCTGATCACTTACTTTTCCTTGCTCAGTGAAGTTCTCAGCATTAGGAACTTCCCTAACTAGAGTGGTTAAAGGGGTATACGATGGTTTTGAAGAAGGGATATGTTTAGAGGTTTGTACATTTGAAGAAGTAGGGGGAATGGTTTTGGTTTCCTTGAGTGGAATAGAAGGTATGATGGTTATATAATTAAGTGTTTCTATTTTGTTTTGTATTTGTGTTTGGGTTTGTGAAAGAGAAGAAGTAGAAGTTTGTGTACTATTTACATGAGAAGAGTTGGGAGGGAAAGAATCATGGCTTTTGGTAGGAGAAGAAGGGATATTTATAGGAGAATTTTAGTTATTAATAGGAGAGGAAGGTATATTAATAGGGGAATTTATAGTTGTGGAAGGAGGAGGAGAATTTACAGTTGGTATATCAGTATCTATAGGAGTAGAAACTGGGTGAATGGAAGGTCTTACTTGGGAAGATGTTTGACGATTTATAAAAGAAATGGGGGTAGGAATTTTAGGAACCTCTTTGTTAGCTGATTGACCCAAGGATGGGCCAGCTTGTGGTTTCTCAAACTGAGTAGAGGTTTCCTTAATTTGAGTAAAAAAGGGTATGGGGATGTTGGATTCAGAAAGATCAAATTCTTTGAGAATGAGGTTGAGGGTTGCTCCAACATCCTCATTGCTCACCACTTGCAGATTTCTTTGCAAGGGCCGGTTGGTGGAAGAATGTTTTCGCTGAGTGCCCTTAGCTTTGGCAAATATATGTTATTGACTTCAGCGGTAGCTCCAGGACTTAAAGTGTCCTCTTCCTTAGACCTCTTGGCCTCACCCTGCTCCTCCAATTCTTCAAAAAAGATCATTTTGAGCTTTCTTTGGCTTAGGGTTTCCTCATCCATAATCACATCCTCTGTTTCCTCTACCAGCTGCTCAGCTTGCAGCTTAGCCCCAGCTTCCCTCTGAGTGCGGGTTTTGGCCTTCATTTACCTCCTCTATCTTTGGGGTTGAGCAAGGGCTTCCTTGAATTTTAGCTTTGTAGGGCTCTTCTTACGGGCCTTAGAAGAGCCAGCCTTCAATTTAGCAAAAGAAGCGGTGGTGGTGAGTTACTCTAATATGCTGGAGATTGGTAGCTTGTTAGAGTCATCACTATCTTTGAAATCCACCATGAATCCATCTTCTTCTTCCTTCAGGATGTCTGTAGGTACTACTATCGTTAAGCAAATAAGTTTCATACCTAGTATGTACCTGGTCATGGGGCAACCTAGGGAAGTGGCCAAGTTCAAGCTTTTTCTTCATCTGTAGCATAGTGTCCTCGGACTCCACCAAAAATTGAGAGATATTCACCTTCACTTCCCTCATCAACTCAGTGACGAGGTAATCATATTGATAGACGGTAGTAAGCTTTGTCAAGTGGTGAAGAATCACCAAAGGCCAATTAAGCTTCTTACTCTCTACCATATGGTAGACCACACACCATTCGAAGTAGGTGTAGTTGGATACCAACCCCATCTTTGGTAGCAGCATCTTCAACACCAGCTCATGGCACGCCCTCGCGGTCTAGCTCATACCGCTTGCTATTATCTCCCCCAAAACTTAGTTAGAGGGGAGCTCCCAATCTTCTGGGATGATGATGAAATCTTCATCGCCAGTTTTTCCGAGCTGAGTACCTCGATAAGGTATATTCAGGATGCTTCCAATTAGCCTTGAGAAAATTAGGGTAGATTTTCCTCCAAACTCCATCAATAGGATGTCATTGAGCCCTTGGATTGTGTGGTTGGAGTAGAAAGCCCTAATCATCCTAAAAATGGCTAGTCCTTCCATTTGCATGAAGGAGCTAAGGTGTTGCTACTTAATGATATTGTGCATGATCCTATTTCTAAGCAAACCCTCATAATTGACCTCATAAACAGGCCCAAACTCCAAATCATCAGCCCAATCCACCTTTATGGAAAGTGTTCCTTCTTCAAGAGCAAGTTTCTCCATTTTTCCTTCAGCATTGATAACTATTTTCATTGAAGTTGTGGCACGGAGCCTGAAGGTGGTTTTTGTGATTGCCATTTGAGAGCAAGATGAAGAAATTTGAGAGAAAAGAAATTAGGGTTCGAATGCTTCTGAATTGATTTGAATTCGCAAAAGCAAGTAAACTTCTCTCTTCAACGCTTCAACTTTTATAAACAAGTAACTTCTCTGAGGGGTACGTGGTGCTTCCTCAGCTCAGTATAAGAATCAAAGTTGAGATTAACATTTGATTAACCGCCTCAGTAATACAGTGAAGAAAATGATTCCACTTTGAACGCATGTCCTTTTGAAAATGTAGAATTTTATTTTAACCGCAAAACTGTTCCTCGTGCCATTACTTTAAAATATAGACAGTGTTATCCACGTGTCTTCTCCTAGCTGAATTAAGGCTTGATCTTCAACAGTTAGCTAAATTTCTGAAATTTTCATTCTTCTTCTTCTTCTTCAACGTGGATTAACCATACCAATTAACTACCTCAAAGTATTGAATTGCTCTTTTGGCAATGGTTTAGTGAAAATGTCAGCACGTTGTTCTTCAGAAGGAACATACTCCAACTTAAAATCTCCTCTTAGCATATGATCTCTAATGAAGTGATGTCTGATGTTATCATGCTTCATCCTGCCATGTTGAAGTAGATTTTTTTAAAGGTCTATTACACTCTTGTTATCACACATAACTTCGAGGCAATTTGACTTTATACCATAATCTTCTAGTTGCTACTTAATCCATAGCACTTGTTCTATGCAACTTCTTACGACCATATACTCAGCGTGATAGAATTTTGCTTCTTGTTATACTAAGAGACCAAGTAATCTCCAAGGAAATGGCATCCTCTCGTGGTGCTTTTCCTATCCAGCTTATCTCTTCAATAATCAGCATCTGTAAATCCTCTAGGAGTGAAATATGAGTTGTTGGGATACCACAAACCAGCTTCAATAGAACCTTGCAAGTACTTGAGAATTCTCTTAAAAGTTTCTAAATGAGATTCTCTAGGAACAGCTTGGTAATGATCACAGTAGCACAAAGCATACTGTAAGTTTGGCCTACTAGTTGTAATATAAAGAAGAGAACCAATGATTACTTTGTAGAACTTGGTGTCTACAGGTTTTTGAGCTTCTTCTTTACTTAAGATAGTATCAAATTCCATGGGAGTGGACATTGGCTTCGAATGCTCCATGTCAAACTCTTCAGGACTTCTTTGGCATACTTAGATTCCATCTTCAGTCTGCTTAATTTGAAGACGAAGGAAAAAGTTGAGCTCTCCCATCATGGACATTTCAAACTCGCTTTTCAATTACTTGCTAAATTCCTTGTATAGCTTCTCATCAGTTGCTCCAAATATGATATCATCAACATATATTTGGACCACCAACACATCCTCTTTTCTTCGCCTAATAAACAGAGTTGTATTTTCCTTTCCCTCTTTCATAGCCTTTGTTGATCAAGAAATTGGTCAGCCTCTCATACCAAGCTCTTGGAGCCTACTTAAATCTGTAGAGAGCTTTCTTTAATTTGAAGACATACTCAGGATTATTCAGATCTTCAAATCTAGTGGTGAACATACACTTCTTCTTGAATGAATCCATTCAAGAATGTGCTCTTGGCATCCATTTGAAATAATTTGAAGTTCATATGGGATGCAAAAGCATACAAGATTCGGATTGTTTCAAGTCAGGCTACAGGAGCATAAGTCTCATCATAATCGATGCCTTCTTGCTGATTGTAGCCTTACGCAACAAGACTAGCTTTGTTCCTAACAATAGAGCCATCTTTATCTAGTTTATTCTTAATAACACATTTGGTTCCAATAATTGATTTTCCTTTAAGCATAGGAACTAGAACCCTAACATCATTTGTGCTTGAACTGATCCAGCTCCTCTTGCATTGCGATCATCCAATAATCATCTCCTTCTATAACTTCAAACTCCTTAGGTTCGATCAATGAAATGAAGGCTGGATGACTCATAATCCTACTGAGCTGACCTTGCATCATCACCAGATTATGAACATCATCAATTTTGTTGTCTAGCAAATGGTTGCGATGAACTCTAATCTCTCTTGGTAGACTTGGATCAACTACTAGAGGACCGTTAATGGGTTGCTGAGCTGGAGGTTGATCTTCACCATCGTTGAAGTTGATAGAAAGATCATCATCATCTTTGACTTTCTCAGCTCCAGGTTCTTGTGCTAGGTTGGGGAGCATAGAGAGTGGCATGCTGAGTGGATTTGCTTGCTGGGTATGAGCATAGGAATTTATACCAGTTCGCGTGTTCAATGATGATGGCTTTTTGGGATTTTTATCCTTAACTCACATAATTTTCGACCATCCAATGATCTTCAAATGGGAGCTCTCCTCGCAAAAAAAATAATATTTTTGGCCCCCAAATAAATATTTGGGACTGTGAAAAAAATATTTAAAAACCACAATGTGAAGATTTAAAGGCTTAAAATATTTTTTAAGAATCTAAAGAAATAATTAAAGGTCCACAATAATTTAATTGAATTATTTGTTTTTGTTTTTTTTAGAGAAAATATATGTGTGTGTGTGTGTGTGTGTGTATATTTAAATGTATATATGTATATAAAAATATAAAATGAAACAAAAAAAATAGTAAAACACAAAACATACATTAAAGGGGTCCAAAAAGTCCATTTGAGCTTTTTGGGGGAGCCCAACAAGGCTGGGCTCGCCAAGCTAGCGAGCTAAGCCGGCTGGCTCGCTGGAATTTCCAGCGAGCCATCCCCTTTATAAGTATAGATAGATGGGCCTCATTTCATTTTCAGGGATTGAAAAATTATCGAAAAAATTCTTTTCTTCTCAACGAAATTCCAAAAAAAATATTTTCTTTTTTTATTGACAAAGAGGGATATTTTTGTAACAAAAAAAAGTTTTTTTCTTGATAAAATAATTCCGATTTTCTTTCATCTTTTTTAGAAATTCTTTGATGATATTAGGATCCAAAACACTTTTTGATTCCGAACTTTATTATTTTCAAACCATTTTTTTTCCATCTTTTTCTAAAAAATCCTCAAATATTTTCGGACCTAAAACAAATTTAGTGTACGAGTCTAAATATTTTTTGGATAAAAATAACATACATTTTCACATAATAAATTCACAACTAAAAATGAATGAGGAACGCTCCCGGGGATCAAGCGGATACGTCGACGTGGATTCGCACCGTAAGGGTAAGCCTCTGAGTTGCTAGAGCTACTCTTTCCTATGTATTATATTATGACATTTGTTTTCTCCTAAATTCTGAGACGAGCTCGATTTTCTTCACTGACTTAGGATTTATTTTATTCTCTTTATTCTTTAAATTTTATTTTATTAATTCCTTTTATTTATTTATTTTATTTATTTATTATGTAACCATCTTTTATGTTTTTACCTTTTCTGTTAATTGCGGGACTTTTGTAATTAAATACATGCTAGATTACCCTAATAAAGGGTATCAAAATTATTCCCGGATAATAGGCTTCACTTCTTGCCATGCGAGCATTTTCATTAACAAAATAAGCAACCAACGTGTTAATAAAATGAACCTTTTTATTTTTAAATAAGAAATTTTCAATCTCTGATTTTTTAATTAGGTCACACGTGCCTCGTCAAAACCAAATCGAACATATGTTTAAACGTTGTGCTATATCATGTGCTAACCTTTATGGATGCAGGTAGATTAGGATTAAATATATGCCTAGGATTTTATTTTCTTTCAGGTATTGCAATTATAATTTTTAAAGGAAATAATAAAATTTGGAATCAAAACGTGTTTGGGTTCAAAATAAAATTACAGAATTTCTAAGAAAGAAGAAAGAAAATCAGCATTATTTTATCACGAAAAAAAATTTTTTAAGTAAAAAAATATCCCTCTTTGTTAATAAAACATAAATATTTTTTTGTAGAAGAAAAGAATTTTTTTCATATTTTTTCGGTGCTCCAAAATCTAAAAAAGGCCCCCCTATAAAGGGGGAAGTCTGGCGAGCCAAGAATTGGCGAGACCAGCTGAGCTTGCCCAGAGAAATCCCGTTTACCTTATGTATATTTATATATTTTTTTTTAATTTCTTTTTTTTTAAAAAGTAAATATTTATATATATTTATTTTCTATTTGTTTTTTTAAAAATATATATATAAAAAACAAAATGATATAAATAAATTATTTTGGACCTTTAAATGTTTATTTATGTCCCTTATATTTGATGCCTTTTAATTTTCACTTTGAAGCTTTAAAATATTTTCTTACGGTCCTAAACATTTATTTAGGGCCCAAAATATTATTTTTTAATGAGTAGAGCTCCCATTTAAAGATCATCGGATGGTAAAAAATTGTGTAATTCAATGTTAAAAATTCCCGAAAAGCCATCATCATCAAATGCGTGAGTTGGTACAAAATCCCATGCTCATAGCTATCCCTCGTGAGATAATCACTGGTTGTATAACCATTATGATCACACGAAATGTAGCGGAGGGATTGAGAATATACCTGATCGGTGCGGTTGGTGACTTCTTTTCCCTTGTTTGGTGATGACGTGGGCCTTTCTTTCTGGCACCGTGTCCTCACAAGATTGCCGTTTCTTTCTTCGAAATCCCTTGGAGCTTGATGCCCCTTGCGAGCGGGTCGACCATTTCTTTCTATGGTGTCCCTTTAATAATGAGCAACTGTTTCTTTCTTCGGTTGTAGTCATTATGTGCCCCTTGTGAGTTGACCTTCGATCGGCTTTGACTGTTAGAGATGGGTGTCTGAATCCATTTTAAAGGCTACCCTAATGGAGGGATATCCAACCGTTTCTTTCTTCGATTGGTGAATGAGACTATTTCTTTCTTCGGTCATTAAGAAAACCGTTTCCTTCTTTGGTTATATTTGAATTTCCTTAGTAGGATGTTGACTTGTTTCCTGTGACAAATCAGAGAAGAAGTGTAGTGTTAGTACATTTTATGATGAATGTTTTAATTATTTGATTGAGTTTATATGAAGCAAAAACTTTTGCCCCTTCAATAAAAAATAACAACATGATGAATAAATGAGTTTAATGAAAATTTCAGGAATGTCTTGAAGACCGCTCCATTGTTTTAGGGTGCTTTTGTGATGCAATGTTGCTTGAATAGGGCTTAACTAAGCTCGAATTGACTTTAGGCTTGAGTGGGTCATCGTCCTTCTTGATGTTTGCAGATTCCCCAAGAGGAGTTTCTCATTTACTAGGATGGTGTTACCCCGGTTTGGTATCATCTTTACCTGTAAATGACGTGATGAAAATATAATGTATGAATGATTTTATGCATGGAGAGTATTTATCACATGATGTATGTTTGTTTGTTGTAGGTGTTATGGGCTTCATTCATTGAAGAGCCTTCTCTTTTGCTGGTGCATGGGTGCCCCTAGGATTCATCTCGTTCGGGATTCCATGGATGGCTTCCTTAAAGCGATGACCATGGGTTTGTTGAATCAGGTTCGAGTTTAAAGCTTGGATCTGGTTTGAGATGAGTCATTGATCCCGAACCATATAGGCAATGATTTGCCTGAAGTTTTGGAGGTATATGAAGTCACGTACCATTCCGAGTATGAGGTGATGAATTTGATATTTCTTTGGTTTTAATTTTTGCATAGACCGCCCTTACGGGTTTTCAATCTATCGAACCTTGTCTTAACTTTTTCGTGGACCACCCTTTCAGGTTTTCAATCTAGTAGACTCATATACATA
>CATIWQ010135586.1:0-11713 GCA_949673415.1 Euphorbia schlechtendalii | reverse complement strand
CACACTTGTAACAAGTTATGGTAGATTTATGAGGAGGTGGATTATTTTCCAACCTTTTCTTTTTACGAAAAGCTCTTTTTTCTTTTCGTTTTATAAATTTCTTACTAGCATAATATTTCTCCCTTTTAGAAGGTTTATGTGATTTGCTAGTACAAGGATTATCAATCCCAAATTGACAACAAAATTATCCTAGTTGCATCTTCTCATTCAGATGATGCTTCTTAATTTGTTGGTTTAATTTTATTTCATTACATAAGGATAAACCTTCTTGGATACATGTACTAATTAATTTTCCATACATATAATTCGTATAATTAATTTGTACATTACCCTTCCTTAGGTTTTTTCTAACTCTTTCAGCAAATAGCTGAGGTAATCCATCTATAAATTTGGATTTTCAATGGTCACTATTTGACTCGGGTAATTCCATGACTCTACTTATAAAGGTGTCTTTATACCACCTAAAAGAGGTCAGAGTAGGACATCTTAGATTCTGTAAGAGTGTCCTAATATTTTCACTGTTGTCAGACCATCGGCCTGTGAAGTGTTCAATTATATTTAATATTAATGTATAAATTGCATTTTCACTTGAAATATTATTTTCAATTTTTACAGTTGACAAAATTTTTGTCCTATCTTCTTGAGATAAATAATTATCCCACCAACCTTTAAGTTGACCAGTAAAACCAGCTACTATCATATTGGCAATAGCTATGTCAGAATTACCATTACTTTTACAAATCGTAGAATACATAAGCATTCTATGGACAGCACTATAAATCTGTCTCTCAGTAAAACCATCTATGTTCCATTCATAGATCTATTTTCCACTATAAGAATTATTCATTATAAGATCTTGTTCTTCAAAAAGAACATCTTGTGGAGTAGGTCTAGGATAGTAAAACAAATTTTGTTTGCGCCTTTCTGCGTATTTATGAAGTTTATTAACTTCATCTGTTATAACATTTTTATAATTTTTAGTGTTACATATTGTATCACTAAATTCCTCTTCAAGAGTACTAATTCTTAAATTTTCAAACTTTTCATTTAAAAGTTTTTTTTAGATCAGATAAAGATTTTAATTTAAAATCTTTGACTTCTGGAGGAGGTTGGATACTAAGAGTAGCACTACTACTAGCTTCTTCTCCAGTAGGTTTAATAGTATTGTTATGAACAATACTTTTTAATTCATTAATTTGGGAAACTATTCTTCCCACTTTGTTATGAATATCAACCAATTTTTCTCCTAATATAATTAGGTAAATATTTGTAAAATTCTTTTACTTAATTAAAGCATTAATATGATTAGTGGTTGATTGCAAAACTTCATTTTCAAAAATTCTTTGAAAAGCATTATAATGCCTTATTTCATTATCTCTTTCAATTGTAAAAGGATAAATTAGCGGGAAAACTTGTCTAATAGTTTCTCCTGTAGGATTTTTGAAATCTCTTTCAATAACAGAAATGAATTTTTCAACATGATTGGCTATAAACCAATGTACAAAAGATATTTTTACATTTTTATGAGTTAATTCCTCATAAAATTCCTTTTAAAAGTTATTTCTTTCTTCTTTATTAAAATTTGCAAAAAACCATTTTCTAAATGGTTTCCAGTGATCTTTTTGAAAATCCATTTAGATTTCTTTTCTTGCCTGTGAACCAGGAATAAAATCAATTTTTGATTTTTTATTATTCATATTGTAAAATTCATTTCACTGGCAGACATTCCTGCCGGAATTTCATAAACTCCTGAAGCAATGTTGTTATTATCAACATGTATTCTTTCAACTCTATCATGTCTAAGTTCAGATTCTCTATCTGAATCCTTAGATTCTGAGTCAGAATTATGAATTCTTTCCACATTTGATATTGAATGTCTCGAGTTATCAACTGGAGATATATGAAAATAATTTGAAGAACTAGGTCTTGAAAATGAAGATCTAGATCTTGGAGTAATTTCCAAAAATTTTTGTCTTTCAAAATTTATTACAATATCACCTTTTGGTGTTTGAATAATCCTTGTTGGATTATTTTGAGTAGTTGGTGCAGCTGGAACTGCCTTTTCTATTATCCAGTTATCAGGAAATATGATTTCCTCCCATTTAATGGGTCTGCGAGTTGTGATTTCAGATTTATGAAAATTTGATTCTATAAGAATCGTTTCATTAATCGGTTTGTCAATTATTTGATAATGTGGATTTAAAGTCATTAATGGTTTAAAATATATCCTATAACAGACACGAATGACTTCTGATCCAGGAGCATAATTATATCCATTAGTTTTAACATTTAATGCTAATGCATCAAGTATGTTGACATCTGATAATGATAATTGCAAATTTGGATAAACATTAAAATAGACTGGGCCATGGGCCAGACTGGACTATATTAAGCCCATTAACGATTGTTTCCAATCTAAGTTTCTAGCGTCTCTTAAGGCAGCTATGAAACTTTCAGGTAAACCTTCTAATGTTAAAGGTTTAAATGCAACTTGAACTAATCCTATATGTAGGAATTTATAAATTCTGCGATATTTCTGAATATCAAAAAAGTTTAAGAGTTTAATTAATATTTCATCCTTATTAAGTGAAATGGTTTCTTTAGTAGTTTTAACTACTTGTTTTAATCCTATCTTTTCAAATGTACCATATTTATAAATGGTCTTAAGATTAATTTTGGGGATAGTCCACTTATTAAGTAGATCTAGGTTCTCAGGAATATCATATTCCTGTTCTAAGCTGTTTTTAACAGCTTCCCTGTTAGGTCTAATGATATTCATTAGAAAAAAATGTGTTAAATAATACCAGAATACGTAGAAAATAACATGGCTCTGATACCATACAAGACAGGACCGGTCCATACAGGATGGGATACTAACGTACATGAACAGTAAAAACGTATATATGAACAGTAAAAATACGTAGTATAAAATAATTTGTAGAAAACAATTGTTTTCTCTA
The DNA here is from genome assembly GCA_949673415.1 of Euphorbia schlechtendalii. NCBI lineage: Eukaryota > Viridiplantae > Streptophyta > Magnoliopsida > Malpighiales > Euphorbiaceae > Euphorbia > Euphorbia schlechtendalii. Next base: position 8,753 of record CATIWQ010135586.1, on the reverse strand, counting down.
TTTTTACATTATATTTTAAGTTTAACTAATTGTCTAAAAAAATTTGATTAGCAAATTAATAAAAATTACAGTAATAATTACTTGATGAACAGATAGGGTTGGGCTCCGAAATGAAAATTCAAACAAAGCCAGGGCCGACTGGATCGTTGAATTACGCTACTTCCAATTTTGTTCCCACTGAACTTTTTTCCTCGGCCGTTTCCCTTCTCCGGTCACCAGCCGCTACTAACGAGGATTTCCCCTTTCTACTCTGTTCTCGCCGTTAATTCTGGATCTATTCGAAAGCTGAAGCCTGAAGGTGATTTCTGTTCTCTAGTCTCTAATTGGATTAGTCATGGAATGGATATGTTCTCTTCTGTTAATTTTCACTGGATTGTTAAAATTGTGCGCAATTGGCTACTTTTTCTTGTGATTTATAGTTGTAGTTACCCATTTCTATATGAATGTTGTCCTCTTCTGCAGTTTTGGGTTGTTTCCATTTAAATTAAGTGAATTGAGCATAAGCTAGCCATATAATTTTCTTCGTGGATAGCAAAGCGCTCTTCTGTATTAAGCGCGCTTTTTATGGTAAAGTGCCAACTTCTCTCTATTTGTCTGATTTCTTTGTCTCTGTTTGAATTTTTTCTCTGTTTGTTGGCCTTATCAATAATATAAATGAAGTTATTACATTGTATGGAATTTTGGTTAGCAAGTAGAGATATTGTTCCTACTTTAGTGACAGTGTTTTTTGGATTTGTTTCCGTTCTTATAAGAGCTGTGGGTTGATTTTGGCTTTCTTTTCCAGTTAAACTGATGTGTTTTATTGTTTGTGACTTTGTTTTGTGCAAGTTCTGTTTGTATATCATGTTTGTGCGTGTATGCCTTTTACATGTTTTTGATGAAGTAATTAAATTGAATGAACTCTCAGTTTTTGATTAATTGCACTTCAATTAGCAATTCAATTGATGTTTTAATACATATTACTATTAGTTTTAAGTGATATATGAGCTGACAGCTTTTGTGTTACGTATATAAATGGATGTATGCATTTGCCATTTGGTTTAGTGGATGAATTTCTCGTTATAGGTCACCTTTTCTATATCATCTTAGTTTATGGCATCTGTTCCTACATGGGATCTGGTGTAGGATTTTGTGGATTCACATAGCTGTTTCATAATCCCTTAGAATTATATGATTGTAACCTCAAACATAAAAATGAACCCTTTTTCTTATGTTGTAGGGCTGGCATTGGTGTATTTGTTGCTCGAAAATGCATCCTCCTTTGACGTTGCACAAGCACCCTATGTGTGCTGAAGTGAGTTTTTCTTTCTTCCCTATTCTGTTTGTTGACGCTTATTGAAAAACCTTAGTATCTCTGATGAATTGCTTAATCTTGGCGTTTTTGCTGGGTTTAGTGGGGAGCTACGTTTGCTAGATTCATGGGGGAAAGTATGTACTCACAAAAATTATATGATAAATATTAAAAGGATCAACTTTGAGCTTCAATTGGCTATTGCCATTATTGGTTCCCTTGCTGCAGGCCCGTTCCCGACATTTGGGGGGCCGGGGAAAATATAGAAGGGGCTCTTAATTTTTAAAATATATAATGAAAGTTTCATAATTAGAGAAGTAGAATTACACCCATGGCTATAATCTTTAATTCAATTCTTTTGAGATACAATTAATCAAAACCATAGTTGTCGAAATCGAGAATTGAAATCCAAATTTCATGAATCGTGAATCGCTAATCGAATTGTAAGATTTGGATCAATTCTTAAAATCATATAAAAATAAAATATTTAGAATGTTCAACTTAAGTTAATACTAAATTTTATTCAATACGTACAATATTAATATAAAAAACAAATCATATCAACTAACCGAGTAAGTAAAACTAAAACCTGATCAAATAAAATCATAATCACTAATAATTTTTCATCATTTTGTGAATATAACTTGATAAAAATTTGAGAAACATTAAGCATTTTGAATTGGCCGAATCGCACAATTCAGATATGATTTCCAATGATTCTGTCATGATTCTAAGCTTATTTTGATACACCTCATAGATTCATATCGATTCAGGGGTGAGTTTTGATAACTATGATCAAGACTCAGATAATGTTTATATTTACCCAATACAAAATAAAAGGCTAAAAATTTTATTTGGGTGCCTTTTTCCATTAGGGGCCCTGGGAGGTCGCCTCTGCCTTGCTGTAGGGCATGCTTAGCTTCTTTGCTTATTTTTTCAACCTCTTGCAAAATCTTTTTAATGAAACCGCATCAGGCAGAATAATTGCTTGAAAAACCTTAGAGGCAGAACATTTAAACTTCAATAGAAGTAATCTAATTGAAGTATTAGCATAATCAGAATCGGCATTGGTTATTGTTCAAAGGTTGCGTTTTCAGAATTAAATGACATATTTTGCAGATCATTGAAGAGTTTCAAAAGTGTCATATAGACCATCCTTTGGGAAAATTCTTCGGGCAATGTACAGACCTCAAGATAAAACTCGACCGATGCTTTCGAGAAGAAGTAAGTAAAAGTGTAAAACTTTGCATGCAATTCACAAATATATATTTATGAGAGCTGTAATTTGATTTTTCTTTCAGAAAGCTGTGAAGCGGAAGGCAAATTTCGAACAAAGCAAGATACTCAAAGAGAGGCTTCAAGCATTAAGGAAGGAAGCTGCTGAGAGAAGCACTGACGAAAAGACTTTTGTGTGACCTTTATATAAAGTGCGGTATTTACAGATTTTTGCTGGAAATAGTTTAATATACCTATAAAGTTTTCAGTGATAAAACTAAGGATCATTAATCTGTTTGTACAGTTGCAAGAATTGATATGTCAATTATTATTCATTTTATAAATGTGACAGTTATACCAGCAAACATAACTCTGTGCCCTGTGATTTAGTCTCAGTTTCCCTGTTTGGGTCCCTTTGCTATCCATTTGGTCCTTGTAGTATGAATTAGTTAACTTTTTGGACCCTATTTTAGCAAAATATCACATAATATGTACTAAACAGACTGAAAAGGTAATAGATTGAATAACACAAGATTTTAGTTGAGTAACATGTATAGCAAATGAACTAAATGTGCAAACTGAAAGAGTCTTTATGCCAAGTCATACCACTAGATGAAATTTGGTCAATTTTCAAAAGATATAAAAATGAAACTTTTTGGTCATAAGATAAAGCTCAAAACTAGAGGCTCTAAATCTTACTGAAACTATGTTCATATATGCTTTGATTTTTCTATACTCGGTATAACGCTCTAAACCGAGGTTAAAAGGTGAGACTATACAAGAAACAATCAATTTCCCCAAACTTCAAGCTTGTAAACTTGTATTGTAAAATCGACGAACAGCCTCAATGAGGGGAACGGCTTCGTTAGAACTCTGGTTAGCCTTCCAAACCTTAAATCCCAACTCCCTGGGCACAGTTTCACTCCATTGTCGAAGCAAGCTCATCGAGTAAGGCCCAGCTTTATTACCATGCTTGCTCATACAATACCATGAGTAGCAAGAACTCGAATCGCCTTCTGTTTTGTTGCCCCCTCCAGTGATATTACCATCTTGCCCCTCACCACCATCGCTTATCTCTATAATTTGCTCCTCCTCCTCGTCATCATCATCGCTTATCTCAATCAACTCCAAACCCGTTCCACTTCGCTCAGCGGGAACAGAGTTTGTCTGAGCTTCTTCAAGATGGTTCTCGTTTTCTTCTTTGATGACAGCCTCGTTAATCTCGTCTTCATGAAATACAGCATGATTGTCATTTTCATGTTGCTTTAGTCCCTCAGACTTAGTTCCTCGATATTTCTGCTCGCATTCTGGAAAATGAACCAATGGATTATGATCAGTGAAACGATCCAACGGTCTTGCTCAGAAGTACGATAGAATAAGTAGAGACCTATGGAATCTTCTGCATGATTCTTGCATGGAAAGATGCCGTCAACTCCCATTTCTTTCGTAGATTCTAGCTTTGAAAACTCACTCGAAAAGTGAGCATCTTCTTCGTCATCCTTCTTGGAGTTTTGGTGGTCAGTCTGTTCAACTTCTGCAATTATCTCCGGAAACTCCTCTAATAACCGTGCTTGTTCAGACGGTTTCTCGAGCAGCTGCTTTCTTTCCATGTACTCATGAAGTGTAAAATTAAAGTTAAGGATCTCGTCAAACATTTACAACATAAAGAAAGTCCGATTTTTTAAGAAAAGTTATCTAAGTTCAATAAATTAGAAAATTTTATATATTATGAAACTAGTATATGTGCAAAAGGATATTGTCTTCTCCATCCTTTCTCATTTGCTTGCTCAATAAGCTTTGGCAAACGAAGCAGCTCTTTCGCGATCCACTACAGATGGAAACAACAAGATTATAATCAGATAAATTTGGCAGACAAAATAGTGATGAAGTATTTTAGAACTAACACCGAAACTGTCGAGAATTTACCTGTTTCGTGATAATCTCGTGGAGATTTCGGGCTTTTTCCTCGAACGCCACCTGTCAGTCAAAGCATTTTGTCATGGTTAACAGTAAATGAGTTTAATACTATTCCACAGAAAGACCTCATAAATTGATTACATACAGTAGAAAAATGATAAATTTTATCATCCTTATAAAAAGAACTTGACTTTACAAAAACAAGGAAACCGTAAAAAGTGCAGAAAATTTTTCGAGCTGATAAAATCTTACAATGGAAGTTCTTCCTAACCGACCATCTTTCACCCTTTGCCGCAAATCTTCACATTCTTCCTGAGAAACAAGATTAAAATGCTGCCATTGCAAAATTGACTTTTACATTTAATTGTAAATAGTGAACGATTTTACCTCGGAGAAGCTATCATTTGAAAGCTGGGAAATAGTTATGTCTTTCGGCATGTTGGATACTTGCAGAAGAACATTTTTAGTCAAATTATCATTTCCTGCAACTCTCTTCACACCTGCAAGTATTCAAGAAGTATAAATTCGAATTTCTCAACAAAAATCGGAATTTATCGCCATCAACGAGAGAATGAGAAACTACCTGTAACTTTCACTAGCATGTGGGAATTTTTCTGCATATAGTCATAAGGATCGGATTTGATTCTCACAAAACTTCCTGTAACTTTTTCGTCGAAATTCTCAGGTTGCTTTAACAGTTCTTCAACCAAACTCCTATTCAAGTAAACACATTTAACGTTTTGCGCAACCATCGATGCGAAACAGCCAAGCTGCGGATTATTAACTTCCTTTTTCTGAGGTTCAATTTTTAAGCTTGAATTTCTCTGCCTTTTACAAGATTTCAAGGCTGTCTCGTTCTTGAGTTCTGAATCATATTCTTTCTCAATCTCTGATAGCTCTCGATCAATATTCTCAGCGAAATGGGGAGCGAGAAGGTTATAAATACTGTTCTTCAGAACACATTTCCTTCCAAGAAGAGATTTCAGTGCTTCATCGCATAAAACTCTCTTCTTTTTCACGGGATCGAAAAGCTTGTTCTCGCCACAGTACTGCAGGACAATGGCGTTGACATCGTGTTGCGATAATTTCTCAGTCGCGTCTTTTCCAGTTGACTTGAGGAAGTCAACGAGAATTCTCGATGCCCATCCATCGAACTCCTTTTCCTTGAATTTCCCTTTTCTTCTGGCAAAACTCGAGCTTTCCTTATTTCTCTTACGCTTGTTCAAATGATCATTACTGGATCGCGGTTCATATTCATCTTCGGCTTCACTAGAATCTTCACTTCCAGACAAATTCGCGAAGTCTTTCGCAATTTTATCCGTTTTCATTTGTTTGATTGCACTATTAACATGTACTGAAGTTAAACTTTTCGTTTTCTTGACGACATTGTCCCAATATCCCTTGAAGTAGAACTCATATGTGTCTTTGTTATTAAAGTCTACTTTCTCCTTCAAGATCAATAAACATTAAAAACGACAAACAGCGAAAAAAGTTGTGTTTTTTTCTGTAAGAAAATGAATGATACCTGAAGCGAATCGGGATCCATGGATTCTTCTAGAAGGCCAACAAGTGTTGCGCAATGACTGCAAAATCCTTCTCGCTTATTTATTACAGAGAACTTAAAATCGCAGAGGCAGCGCCCGCATATAGAGATAGGACAGCAAAGACAATGGAATTTTGGTGTTTTATTGCAATTGAAGCAATAATGCCAGCCTGAAAATATAGGACAAGTATGTAAATATATAATCAATAGAATGAAGGATTTGGAAATGTGCAGAAAGAAAGAATAGAGGAATTTGGGAACATACTACAAGTCCAAGGAACTTCAGATTCCAAGAATGAATCGTCTTTTTCCTCGCATTTCGGGTGGTATGCTTTAAGGCAGTCTCTGCATTTAAAACACAACAAAACAGAAAAAGTTTTTAACTTTAAGAGAGATCTGTTATGAAAACCTGATATGATAAAAATAGTTTCTAGAGTAGGATGAACATTTGTAGAGTAGAAACTCATCCAAACCCAATATTAACCTTAACCAAATCAAATTTGCAATATTTGAATCAACAATCGACTAATTGGCTTAATATTCAATAAGCGCATATCCTTGGAAATAATTTATCTTTATGTAATTTTACCTTATATTCTTATGCTTTCACACTTCCTAACCGGGAAAAATAGACATTGCAATATTTAACAAATTGCTTTGTACCGCTCTTTGAAATTACTTAAAAGACCTTAAAATAAAAGTTAATATCAGGAAATATAGACGCCTTCAATGGCAGAGACTTAGCAACAGAGGCCTCAACAATGGTAGTGAAAGACGCCTCTGCCCTTAGTCGAGTGCTATACTAAGGGTATAAGACCTTGTTTGGTTAATGGTTTTTTCGTATATACGGTAACAACTTAAAATTACTTGTTTTGTTCCATATTAAACCATAATAATGTATCCAAACAGATACAGTACCATACTTCAATGAACTATGAACAACCATCAACCAAACAAGGGCTAAATGTTGAACATTTGAAATAGGCATTTCATCCATTCGGGGCAAAAAAGGTAGTTTTTTTATGAAAAAAAATGTGGGAAAAAGAAGTTACTTGTAGTCACAGATCCTCAAAGAGCCACCGTCTTTGCATTTGAAGCAGTAATCTTCACAAATTTCTTCCTTGTTAATGCTCTTCTTCCTCTTCCCCATTTTCACCAAAACAACCCCTGTTCATACAGTAAAGATCAGACATTATAACGTTCATTCAAAATCAGGGGAAATATACGAAAGCTTTCATAGCAACACTGCAAGTCATCAACTTTAGCTTAAAAAAATAGTTTTTAACACTCGCGGGGCAATGAAATTAAAGTCCGAGAGGAAAAACAGCAAGCCTTTAACTTTACCTTCATAAAAGGTTTTCAGACTCGCAAATACGATGGAATAGTTTGGTTGTGGAGTGGAGTGAAGAGAAAGGGTGAGAGGAGATGAACGAAAAAGAGTGAACTTTGGGGGTGGGCAGCTATATTGAATCCCTTAGAAAAGAAATAGAAGTTGAGAATGAAAAGAGAAGCAGAGATTGAAAGATAAGAGAGACTACTTTTTCAAAAAAAGTTGAGAGAGGGGAACACTGGCAGCCGAACAGACACGCTGGCCTTTTGCATTATTTGGAAATGGCTCTCTTTGATTGGCACATGGTTTTTGGATTATGTAAAGATCAACTTCCCAATAAACTGTGATTTTAATGAAAGTGTTTTTTAGGAAAATTATACAAAAAGCCTGATTTCGCGCGCCAGTATATCAAAATGCTATTAAATGGTAGTATTACTTTCAATTATTTTGGGAGTTACTATACACCGCCCAGTATTATTATACGTCGCCCGTATTTTTTACAAATACGGACATAAAAGGACAACTCATATACATAGGCGGATATAATTTCCGCCTACGCCATATCATGGGCGGAGGTTCAACCCGCCCATTGCTGATCATTGGCGGATAAGGTATCCGCCCATTCTCGGCATAGACAGATACCGAGTCCGCCTATGATGCTACACGGGCGGAATTTTTTTCCGCCCTCATGGCAATATAGGCGGACACGGTATCCACTCGTGCCACTGATAGGCGGATATCGTGTCCGCCTATTGTGCAATATAGGCGGAAATATTTTCCGCCTGTGTTGCTTATTAGGCGGACTGGATATCAGCCTATGCACAGGAACTGGCGGATATCGTGTCCACCTAAATTCCAAAACCGGCGGAAAATATTTCCGCCCATGTCGCCTAATGGATGGTTTTTCTCTCCGTTTACTTTTTACAAGTTTTAATTATTCAAAGAATATTATAATTCTTAAAAAAACAATTTTTTTTTGTAATTTTTTGTATCTAAATATTTATAAATATTTGATTCTCATGCTTGTAATTTATTTTTGTACTTAAATTATAATTTTTTGAAGTTAAATTATAATTTTTAATTATTTGAAGTTTATTTTTGTAATTTTTTTGAATTGATTTTTTATATAAATGTTTGTAAATGCTTGAGTGAATTATTTATTTAACAAATTATTTAATACCAAAAAAATTATTTACTATAAACATAATTGAACAATAATAATCGATTGTCATTAATTAAATAGAAAATACAAAGTTAGATCATTGATTCTCATGCTTGCCTTCTCCTATCATAGAAATGTTCCCAACCGTCAACACTAGTTTCATGGTATATAAACCAATTTGTAGGTATAGGTGGTAGTGGGCATTCATTTGCTAGATTTAGTCTAATGTAGTGTCTGGGATATTGTAAATGAGCAATACAAATTTCGCGAGACGGACGTGTTGCGGTTGATGGGG
>CATIWQ010135533.1:0-18925 GCA_949673415.1 Euphorbia schlechtendalii | reverse complement strand
CGCAAAGATTTTGGCTATATATTAATGGTGCCCAAAATTTGTTTATGTAAAGTATAGGTGTTGTCAATACCACTTATCAAGATAGAAAAATGATGATAACTACAAGTATACAGTTGTGATGTAGTTTTAAAAGATATCGATCCCATAGGGAAGGACCAGCTCTAAAGATCAACAAGGAAAATGGAATGAAGAAAATAAAATAAAATAATTTGAAGTTTTGGATAGGAGGATTAGAAATATACATTATGACACATAGACATATCATAAACTTCAAAATAGAAAGTATAAGTAGAAAACAAAGTAAAGTTGTAAGGTTTGCAAGTGAAAGCTAAAGTTGATCAAACCGTATCCACTCTTTAATGGGAGTCGTCAATTCCCGCAATGCCTACGTCTACTTTAAATCCGGTCTCGACTCGTATAGAACCTTCGCTAGGATGCTATTCTTTGTGAATATCGAATAAACGAATATTGAAGAACGAAAACTTTTATTGATAAGTGATTTGTAATTACACTTATACAACAATCACTCGAATATGTAGAGAAATCTAGTGATCGAAATAGGGTTCGAATCACTTATACATTTTCTCCCAAACTTAGAATGAATGAACTCTACATGATTTTTCTCTCTATCTAAACACCATATATGCCACTCTCACTCTCTCTACCACCCATTTCACGAAATTGGTGAGGTTTGGAACCCTATTTATAGAGTATGAAGGGTTGCGTCTATCCATACGAAGAGTTATGTCCATTGGTGAAAGATTGCATCACTTCATTGTGATTGGTTGAGGAGCTTTAATCTTATCCACAATGGATAGGCATCTATTCTTGATTGGTTGACTTCTGATAAGTGTCTTTTCATTGGTTGTTGATGGCCGTTGATGGCGGTTGATCATTCTTATCTGGCGGTTGGTAGTTAACAAGATTTGACCAAAAAATCGTCTAAGTCTCGATCACGATATACAAGTCACGACTGTGAATCTTTGTTTGGCAACTTTCTGTTCTGAAGTATACAAGTCGTGACCGCTAATGATTGTCGCGATCGTGAATTGTGTTTTTCTTCAGAATTCTTCTTGTAACTTTACCGGTCTTTGACAGCTTCGATCCTAAGCCAAATCTTTAAGTTCCACGCATCTTTTAGCACCTTTTTCACTCTTTTTACGTGGAATTCCACTTTAGATCATTTTACTCCCAAGATTTACCTAGTATCTGCATTTGCATAAAAAATAACTACACACCACGTGAAATCTTTTATATGAAGCACAAAAATGACTAAAACTATAGTGTTTATTGTATAAAATTAATATAATAATAAGTGTAATTATACACTTATCACCTTGCGACGCACTGTCAAAATCATCGATCAAGTTACGAGGCGATACTGTATTCCGCCTGGTTATGACCAAGCTAGCTTTGCTCAGAACACCATACATCACGCTAGAAGAGATGTATGTCTCGACGACTGATTTTCGATATTCCTCCATCTCTTTTGGAGCGATCTTGTATTTTTACTGCAATTGAAGGAGAGGGTTATCTCCTCCGACAAATCCATCACCATGGGGAGGGTCGCCACTCTCAAGCGGTGATGTCCCCGTGATGGTTATTCCTATGGTTGGGGGATGATTGTTTGTTCCATTGTGAGCCATTTGAGATTTGACTAAGAACTGAAATTTTCCAATTATCAGAATGTTCATGTGAACTGAGATTCAAGCCTGAGCAAGTAAATTCAGTCAAAGCTCACCGCACCAATGTTAAATTAGCTTGAAAAGTGGTTCTACGCGCTAACTTGCTGATTGAATTTGACTCTAATGCTCCTCTTAGTTGTGGTCTGAAGATTCTTGCAAAACCACAATCGTCGCTATGGGGGACTAGCCGTGTGACCGGCATAGCCTCTACGATGCTTAAGTTAGATCGGATTTAAGAGAGGAGGCAGGGAGCTTTTTTAGTGAAATTAGAATACGTACCTTTGCGTGGTGACCCAAAGGGTCTTTTTATACTCTTTGAACATCTCCTAGTCTGGTCTAATAATGTGAATCAACTAGAGTTCTAGCTTGAGGGAATCTTTATCTTGTTGATAAGATAAAGTTTATCTGAATTGGGAGTTCTAATTATTGAGGTCTCTTTATGGACTTAGACTCTTAATTGGACTCTGTGCTCTCGAGGCGTCGGGGTCGGTTCAGGCGGACAAGCCGACTCAGCTTGGTGATTGCTTGGACATTTCTCTGAGATTTGGGGAAGACTTGGTTTCTTCCAAATTTGGGGTGAATTCAATGCGCTTGGATGATCACCGAGGCTTTACTCTCGGGGCGGATGGGATTCGCCTGGATTGGCAGGAACATTCGTAACCTCGTAGTAATATCTTTCTCTGCTCCAAGCGGATGTAGTCCTGGGGGTTTCGTGTGGCATGCATGCGCCTGCCATTATTTGACTATGTTAACAGATAGAATACTTGTTTTTGTAACCGATGTGTTCACTTTTCTCATAATCTCTAATACAGTTTTCTTTCCTGATTCTATTCAAGATCTTTCATGGTATTAGAGTTGTGGCAAAAAGGATACAAAAACCTCAAGAAGTAAGGAGTGGTGATCTATTTGAAGAAGAAGTAGACTCACAGTTAGCAGAATCAAACACTGAATGATCAATGGAGAGATCACAACATTAGGAGAATCCAGGATTGATCATTGTGTCAAAGCAGAAAACTAGAAGTAACAATCTTCTTTCATGGAAGAATCTAATGATCGCATCCCTAACTGAAATAGACACACAACACTTTGTGCTTGAAGACACAAAAGAACTCGAGGAAGGTACTGCAGAGTACAAGAAATGGAAAAGAGGAGATTGCTTGGTCACTTCTTGGATAATGCAATAATAAGATAATTAGCAGAAGGATTACTTATATAAAGGCATCTAGAGAATTTTGGAAGGAATTAGAGCATAGGTTTTGTGAAATCAAACAGTTTAATGATGTTCAAGATCAATAGATAGATTCATATGCTAGATCAAGGGGACATGGCTATTTTCAATATTTCAACAAAATGAAGAGAATGTGGGATGAGTTATATATGTTAAGGCCATTACCAAGTTGCAAATGTGTTGTTGTGAAGAATTATGATTGCCAAGAGGATGGTAGATCAAGAGTAAGAAGATAGATTAATCTAGATTTTAATGGATTACATCTGAGCTTTGATCATATAAAAGATCAGATACTATTGATGGAGAATTTGCAAAATTTGGAGAAGGTCAACTCAATGCTCTATAGAATTGAAAAGCAAAATGAAGTTAGCAATGTGAGATATCTGGAATTGGAAAACTACACAAATGCTAATTAGTTAATGGAAAACTACTCAAATTTGCAAAATAGGCCTAGTGATTTTAGAAGAATAGACAGCGATCTGTTGAAATGTGAAAATTACAACAAGACCATACGCACTAAAGAAACCTTTTTAAGCTCATTGATTATCCAGAAAAATGGAAAAAAAGTTTAAAGGTAAAAAATTTCAATCCAAACAGCTCTCATTCTAACCAAAGTTCAACTTCAAAATATGATCAAGAACATGAAAGACAAAATAAAGAAATTGATTAACACACATTATAGAGGATGGTTCAAGAATTTTGTAGCAAGATTATGAAGGGAAAGGAAATAGCATAATCATCTATTCACAATAAATCCGGAGATTTCAATATCTTTGCAGGCTACTTTGGTAAGAAAGTAAATTCTAAATTTCTTGGATTGTTAGTAGTGGAACAAGCTCACACAATTATCATCCCAAGTTTTTGTTTACTTGAATTAAGTCACAAAGTAGGCATTTAATTTTTTTTCCCGATGGTAGTGTGAAGCATATTTCTCACATTAGAAAGATAGAGTTAGAAGAAGAATCTTGGTTGGTAAATGTGCTTTATGTGTTTGAAAGTACAAATTATTTTCAATTAGTTAGTTAGCTAGCAAAAAATAACAATATAAAGGTAATATTTCATGCCTCTCATTGTACATTACAAGACTAGAAATCTAAGTTGGTGAGGGTAGTGGCATGGCAGGTCGATGGATTGTATATCTTGGACTCAACTTCTTGTTCTACTATAGTGTTGTAGAATTTGAATTTCAGTTTTTATAATGTTGTAGATAAAACTATTGTTTGTAATAAAAAAACCTTTTGATTCATGGCATATGAAGTTAGGCAATGGTTCTTTTGACAAAATCATCCATATTGATGGTATTGATTTTGAATGTAATAAGACATATAGTGAAGTTTATCCTTTATCCAAACAACACAAGCTTTCTTTTAATAAAATCACAATTACTACGACACATAGGCTTCAACTAGTTCACGTTGATGTGTGGGGACCATATAGACAAGCTATTTTATCAGGGGCCAACTATTTCTTGACTTTAATGGATGATTACACCAAGGTAATTTGGGTTATATTTGTTAAAAGGAAAATCAGAAGTTCACTTAGCATTGGAGAATTATTTGAATATGGACAAAACATAGTATAGTGCATATGTGCAAACTGTGAGGATTGATAATGAAGATGAAATTGTTAATTCAAGGTGTATGAAAATATTCCATGATAGAGGAATTGTTCACCAAAATACATGAAGTTACACACCATAGAAGAATGAGATGATAGCGAGAAAGCACAAACAATTGTTGGAGATCACTAGAGTAGTAATGATGCAAGCAAAACTTCTTACAAGATTTTGGGGAGAAGCCATATTGCATATAATGAATGTATTGCTAACTAAAGTGTTGGAGCGGAAGTCCTTTTGTGAAATTTTATGATGGAAACCTGATTACAGTATACCAGGTGTTTGGATCCTTATGTTTTTACAAGTTGTTACCAGCACAAGATAAACTACCAGTAAGGGCCCAAAAAGGTGTTTTTCTAGCGATTTTCAAATGATAAGAAAGGTTATAAATTATATGTTCTCGAGTCACAAAAGATCATAATGAGTAGAGACATACAGTTTCACAAACTAATATTCCCGTTTGGCAGAAGAAGTGATGTTGAAGAAGATAAAAGAAAAGAACTAGAACATCATGTACATTATGAAGCAATTACAACATACAAATTAAGGAGATCTAGCAGAAATAGACAACAACCTCTGACTGAATGACTATGTAGTCAATTTAGCAACAAAGAATTCTCATGGAAAATTCAATTTCAATTTTCTTTCACAAATAACTCAGGTGCAGGAACCATTAAGTTACAAGGAAATTGTAAAGGACCCTAAGTGGATAGAGGCTATGAATAAAGAATTGGAAGAATTGGAGTCAAATCAGACATGGCTATTGTGTACATTGCTAGCAGTATAGAAGGCATTGACAAGCAACTGAGTTTATAAAGTGAAGTTTTTGCCTAATGGAGAAATAGAAAGATATAAGGCTAGATTGCTTTCTAGAGGGAATAATCAGTTTCCTGGCACATATTATTGTGAGTCTTTTAATCTTGCAGTAAGAACAACAATAATTAGGTTGTTTCTAGCTATTGAGGCTTCAAAATAGTGGCTAGTTCACCAAATAAAAGTGAACAGTGCTTATATTCATGGTTTTTTTGAAGATGAAATCAACAACCTCTTAAAGTATATATTAGAGTAGAGAAAGGGCAAGTTTGCAACATGGTGAAGTCACTTTATGGCTAAAAATAAACAAGGAGGTAGTGGAATAAGGAGATCTCAAAAAAGTTGTTGGGTTTTGGTTTCAGTAGAGCTCAAAGTGATCATTGTTTATTCATCAAGCAAGATAGTGAAAAATTCTTAGCTTTTCTGATTTATGTAGATGGCATTTTAGTCATGATTTCTAATAAGAGAAGTGTAGTTAAAGTAAAGAAGTACATACATTCCGTATTTACTATAAAGGGTCTAGGTTTGGCCAAATACTTCTTGGGGGTTGAAGTAACTCAGGAAAAGATATGGATGTTTATATCTTAAGCTAAGTACATTTCAGATTTTCTTAGTGATGTATGATTACAAGACTGTATTCCTATAACTAGTCCTTTTAATTGTGGCAATGAATTGAGTGTAAAGGGAGGGAAAATGTGAAATCCCGAGTCATATAGAAGGCTGGTGGAAGACTTTTGTACCTAAATTTCACCAAGCTAGATATTTTACTACACTCAGTAGATAAGTCAATATATGTTAGAACTTATAGAGCACCATATTCAGTCAGCTTTGAGGATTTTAAAGGATCCCAAAAGCCCAACTACTCATGGACTGTATTATTCAATAGAAAACGAGTTAATATTATATGGATATTGTGACTCTGATTGGGGTGGCTGTAAAGTGAGTAGAAAGTGATTAACATGATAGCTTATTTCTTAGAAATGCTACGATTTCCTGGAAATGAAAAAACAAAGTATTGTAAGTAGATCTTGAGTTGAAGGTAAATATAGAAGCATTGCCAACATATGTTGCGAAGTGAAGTGGCTTAGTTATTTGCTTCCAGAGATGGATTTTAATATTCAGTTGTTAATTCAACTGAATTGTTGAGTTGCTAATTCAACAATCAATAAGCATTTTTAATTGCTAATATTCATGTGCTCTACATGAATGAATGAAACTTGTGGAATTAGATCTACACTTTGAGAGAGATTTAGTAGTAGATGACTTCATCACTGTACTATATATTTCTACTAGATCACAACCGGAAGATCTTTTTACCATGCCTAAAAGTTACCAAATCTTGGCCCCTTTCCTACATAAGATGAACTTTATGTCTCTCAATAAGTTTCAGCTTAAGGGGAAATGTTGAAATACATGTTGCATGCAGAGTATTAGAATGGTATAGGCAAGGAATATATGTTTTTTTACTTCACAGTCTCAGCTGTAATTGGTTCAGTCCACGTGGCATGCTGAAAATTAGTTACGCAGCCTAACAAACTCAATCAACTTGCAACTAGATAATTTGCAGCTAGATTAGATATTTCCAACTACCATTGTAGTGTATATAAGCTTTTGATAGCATACTTGTATTTGCAACCGCTGCATTCACTTTGATAATCATCTCTAATACAGTTCTCTCCCGATTCTAAGTCTTTCAAAATCCAAGGCAAGGAAGCAAAAATAAAAATAGCTAAATGGTTAAGTTTAAAGTACCATCAAATTATAGTAGAAAGATTATAATTTGAACTATTTTGGTTATAGTTTTGGACGTTTTTATAGTTAGTTTTGTTTTTTTGAACATTTGTTTTATGAATTTGTGGCCACTACATCAAGATTGGATTTCGATGGAAATATTTATTCCCAAACAATACTATTTTAGCGGATATTTTTTTTCACTAGTTACTATTTACCATTTTAATATGAAAATAGACAATGTTTGTATATATAAAATTTCATTGTTGGGTGGGGATTATCCGAAATTTATAGATACCCGCACGGATGGGGAATGAGCATAAAAAAAATCTCCAAAACGCTAACTTGGGAATCCCAAAACCCGCACCCTAAAAATATTAGGTATAGAGTGGGGGTTGCACCAATCATACTGAACTCGTCCCGTTGACATCTCTAAG
Source organism: Euphorbia schlechtendalii (assembly GCA_949673415.1). Lineage (NCBI taxonomy): Eukaryota > Viridiplantae > Streptophyta > Magnoliopsida > Malpighiales > Euphorbiaceae > Euphorbia > Euphorbia schlechtendalii. The sequence goes on along the minus strand of CATIWQ010135533.1, from coordinate 11,416 downwards.
TACCACACTAAACCTCTTAAATGAAGATCGCAAATAAATTGCACTACTTTTCCTAATAATTACCGCAAAAATATAATTAATTAATGTCATTAGTATGGGATTGATTATTCGGCAATTCCAAATGGTATTATTGGATTTAAATTCAAAAAATTCTTCATCCCAATCCTATGAAAATTTTAGGATTCTTTGCCTCATGAGGATTGTTACGTGTGATTTTCAATTTAATGGGTTCGCCCTCCCCCATTTACAACCTTATAAAATATTGAAAATTCAAAAAATCACGAGGAGAAGAGTCATTTATTATTGCAATAAGTTTTATGTATAAATCCAATGATATATGTATATTTTCTTATTAAAATTTAGCCTTTATAAATCTTTAATTTTACAAAACTAAAAAATAAGAATTTTTATCTTTTGCATGAAAAATAGAAAAAACCTTTTTCTTTTACCCTTTTTAACTCTCATAACTACATTATCTCTCTTATTTATTTTGAATTTTGCAACTTTAAATATCTATATCTCACAAACCGTTAATTTTTCCGAATCGGCGCTTTGAAAATATTTTGTTTGTCTTAATTTTATCTTTAAAATGATATACACTTTGATTTTTTTGAAAAAAAATTAATATTTCGCAATCTTATACAGTGTACACTTGCGGTATAATGCCCTTTATACTGCATTTTCATGAATGCTTTATAAATGGTATAAAGTTGTATATGAATGTACATAGATTTTTTTCTCCTTTATGTTCATAACATGATTGATTTTCCCATAAAAATCATGATATAAAGACCTTAAACCGGATATTAAACCTCTTATACATGGTATAATAATGATTATTTTTACAACAAAACTCACTTTTTAGTAAAATAAATAATTTATTCTAGTTTTATAATACATGTTTTTACTGCTTTTTCATGAAGGTGTTATACATGATATAAGAGTGATATAATATATTCTCTATATTTTTTTAAATAACATTATACCACTCTTATACGTTGTATAACGTCTTCATGAAAAATTATGATTTTTGTTATACAGCTATTATACTATGTATAAGAATGCGATAAATTTTTTATTTTTTCGAAAAATTCAAAGTGTATGTAATTTTAAAGATAAAATTAAGATGAACAAAATATTTTAAAGCGTCGATTCAAAAAAATCAGCGATTTACAAGATATGGAGGTTTGAAGTTGTTAAATTCAAATTAGATAGGAGTGAAAATGTAGTAAGAGTAAAATAAAAAAAATCTAATAAAGTGGTAAAATGAATATTAATTTCTCATTGTTGTAAAAACAATAAAATCAAATTTTTTTTGGGTCTATAACAATTAACAGAAAATATAGTTTTCAATAATAACAATATAATAATTGAACATATAAAAATTTGACAATACAAATAAGACAAAAAAAAAAAAAAAAAAAAAAAAAAAGAAATTTGAGAATCCTACCATATCGAGAATAAGAGCGCTAATTATTGAAAGCAATAAATTGGAAAAGAAAGCTGAGTTATAAGAAAGGATAATAATATGGTTAATTGTAAATCAAATTTCATATTCATAAAAGACAAGAAAGAAATTGTTAATAAATCATGCTTTGTTATTTAGGTTAAGATAATTTAATTAAATTAAGATGAGGGAGTTGTTACAGACCTAAATTGGAAGATTGGGACCACTCTAACATTGATTAGTCCTTAATCGCCACTACATGTTGCCGCCCATGGTCCATCACGTGCTGCCCCGGTGGCTTTACTATTCCATATTCATGTTATCATGAATTATGAACAATGAAACAAAATTTAATTAAAATAGATTGAACTCAACCTGTAAATTTATTGTTGGATTCTGAGCTATGAATTAAAGTTTTGAACGCTTTGAGTTTAGAAGCACAAATGTCTCAGAAGCGTAAAGATGCCTCAGAAGAAGTTAAGGTTTCCAGAAGCACAAATATCTTAGAAGCGTGAAGATGCCTCAAAAGAATAAAGGTTCTCAGAGGAGCAAAAGTCTCAGAAGAAGTACAAGACCTCAGAAGATTATTAAATGCTAAGTTTCATAAGCAAACAAACAAAAGTCCTACTGAAGACGGGAAAGGGGTAGCTTAGTCATTTGACGCTAAAAGACAAGGGTGCGGATTTCGCATTAAATGCCGCCACTCGCTTTTGTACCTCAGCCTAGTAAATGATAAAAGTTGTTGGGATCCTAGGAACACAAACATTCCTGCAATTCGCATAAGCAGACAATCGTACAAGTGGGACCCAAAAATCAAGCTGACAGTTGTGGCGCGGATTCGAAGTGAACTGCCTTCTTAAACTGATTCTTTACGGAAACTTAGAAGAGAGATAACGGGAAGATTTTCAACAACAGTCTAAGAAAAACGAAAGCATTTTCTCCCTCTATAAAAGGATGTTATTCGCCATTGAAGAAAGTTTCTGAATCTATTCAATTCTCAAGAGTGAAATCAAGCTTCAAAAACTCACTGCAATCTTCTTTTGAATCAAAAACAGCAAACACATTAATTCCTTTATTTGTTTGTAATCGAGCTCACTGAAACAAAGTTCAGAAGCTCATCTCTTCAATTGTAGAATCTATTGTAAAGCACTAGATGATGGTAAGTTAGTATGAGGGAGCTTAGAAATCTTATGAGGAATGTACTTTGAAAGATAAAAGGCTCGGAGCTTTAGATACAGTTGGAAGGAACTTATGTTGGTATAGCTCATAGAAGTGAAGGTTGTTGGAGGGTACTTCAGTCAAAACTTTGTAAAAGATTTTCTCTTTACTAGAAGAAGAGCACTTAGTGGATTAAATCTTGGATAGTCTTGGACAGGAGATTCCAAGGGCTAGATTACCCAGAGGCTGAATCAGGATAAAAATTATTGTTTGCAATTTCTATACTCTGCATTATTTTCTGTGGTTAATTTAGATCACACTTAAATATGAAGGCCTTAGAAAAGGGGATTTTGAGTAAAACACTTTTACCCAGAAGCTAGTCTTAGCTATCTTCTGAAGCAACAAGTGAGCTCGAAAAAGATTCATTCACCCCCCATCTAACATATTTTACATCCTACTGGGTTCAACAATTGGTATCAGAGCTAAGCACAATTAAATAGATTTAACATATCTTGAGTAAACTATCAACATGGGTGAAAATAGCCTAAAGCATTTGTCGGTAACATGACCAAACAGATACTTCTGAAGGACTATCTGGGTCTAGACCCCCTCTATTCTTTTGACAGAATTATACATTCTGGAAGAACAGAATGAAGAACTTCATCCAGTCTCAGGACATGTATGCCTGGCTTGCAATAACCAATGGACCTTACATTCCTACTGTTGCTGTAGATGGAGTTAATTCTCCAAAATCAGAAAGTGAATATAATGATGCTAATATGAAGAAACTGCAGAGCAATGCTGCAGCTATTAATTTTCTTCATTGTGTTTTAGATGCTGCAGAGCACAATAAAATTTCACGATATGAAAGCGCTAGAGAGATCTAGAAGAAACTTGAAGTAACCTATGAAGGAATAGACAAGGTCAAGGAATCAAAGATCAACCAGAACCTGCGACTTTATGAGCTATTTAAAATGGAAGAGAATGAATCTATATCCAACATGAATGCCAAATTCACCAATATCATCAATGAGCTCAAAAGGCTGGGAAAAATTTATCAAAAGAGGAACAAGTGAAGAAAATTCTCAAAAGTCAGACTGAGAAGTTGGAGGCTAAGAAGACTGCAATAGAAGAGGCTCAAGACCTCACCACTTATAGGTATGCTGAGTTAATTAGATCCTTAATTACTCATGAAATTTCTATGCAGAAATTTCAGAAGAAAGACAAAGCTAAAGCTGAGGGAAAGAAAGAAATCATCCTCAAGGTAGAAGCTGTAGATGACAGCTCCTCTGAAGATGATGAAGAAATGGCAATGCTTGCCAGAAAGTTCAAGAAATTCATGAAGAAAAATTCAAAGACTCCTAAAAAATATCAGAAGAAAAGAAGCTTTCATCAGAAATCAGAGTTTCAGAAGAAAGACTTCTCAAAGAACAAGCTCAAAGGATTCGAAGAAAAGTCTAGAGGAGAGAATAAAAAAACCATCACCTACTTCAAATGTCATCAAGAAGGACATATTAAGTCAAGCTACCTTAAGCTCAGAAAGGATAAGGGAAAGATGACAATGGTAGCAACCTAGAGCTGATGACATGAGTAGCTGATGACATGAGTCCAAAAGAAAATCATGGCATGAAAGAATGTCTTCATCACATCAATCCTCCAAAGACAAATCATATGAAAATAATGAGGTAAATTCTAAATTTAAAATTCCTGATGAAATTATGCAAGTACTTGCGCAGATTTATAAACATGTGAAAAAGAACAAGAAACACATGAAGCTTCTAGAAGAAGATTTCGAAGACTTCTGTATTCATAATAGAGCCAGAGATAACACTGCCAAAGCAATCTACAAAAGGCAAGGAGAATGCGAAGCAGAAGTTGAGAAGTATAAGAAGGAACTAGTTCTAGTGGGCGTAAATGCAACTGACCTCAACAGAAGAGTAATGATGCTTGAAGGACATCTGTCAAGGAAGATCACTTTGCCAAGTAAAGTTGATTCTCGAAAGAAGGATCAGCCTTAGAAGATGAACCTTCCTCAGAAGCCAAGTTTACAGCAAAAGTTATATAATGATCAGGCCTCAAGCTCCAAGCAAAGAAATTCTAAGCAGTATGGGCACAAATATGGTGCGAGCTATCATTAAAGAGAAGGAAGCCAGAAGATGGCTTAGAGAAATCCTCCCATCAGAAGGAAAGGAATACCTCAAAGACAGCCCATTCAAAAACCATTTGATCTTTGCCCACCTCCTAAGGCTCAACAGAAGGAAGTAGTAAAACTTCATTGTAACTTCTGTGGAAAGAATAACCACATAATTACTGTGTGCATGCATAAAAATGGATATTATGATATTTACACCTAACCTGATTTAGTATAATACCCCCAAATCCAAGGGAAACTAGGTTTGAAGATTCTAACAATTTCCTTTTGTAGGTAAGTCTTAGGTACATAGAAGGTCAACAAATTTGGTATGTTGACAGTGGATGCTCAAGACATATGAGTAGAGATGAAAGCTCATTTATCTTACTAGTACGTATAAGATATGGAAATGTAAACTTCGAAGATAACAAGAAAGGAAAGATCATTGGAAAAGGAACCATTGGGTCTGACATCAAGATAGAAGAAGTCTCCCTGGTAGATGGATTAACGTTCAATCTTCTAAGTGTTGCTCAACTATGTGATCAAGGAAAAAAAATATCTTTGACTCATAAGGATGCTCCATCATGGATTGTAAGATAAATCAAACTCTTCTTTATGCACCTAGAGTTAATAATGTGTTCATAATAAGCTTAAATGACAAATCAAAGAGAGAGATATATGTTTAATGTCCAGAGAAGAAGAGTCACGGCTATGGCACAAAAGATTGGGACATGAAAACATGAATCTTCTAACCAAATTAGTCAAACAAAAAACTTGTTGAGGGATTGCCAAGTCTAAACTTTGAAAAGGATCATATATGTAATGCATGTCAATATGGAAAACAATTTAAAAAGAGTTTTAAATCACAATCTAAATTTTCCTCAAAAAGAGTTTTAGAACTGGTACATGATAAGTGTATGATTACACTTATTATCATAATAATTTTACACATTAAACACTATAGTTTAAGTCATTTTTATACTTCATGTAAAAGATTTCACATGGTATGTAGTTGTTTTTTTATGCAAATGCAGGTAGTAGGTAAATCTTGGAAGTGAAATAATTAAAGTTGGAAATCTATGAAAAAATAGTGAAAAGGTGCAAAACGATGCTTGGAACTTAAGAATTCGACTTAGGATTGAAGCTGTCGAAGATCGGTAAAGTTACAAGAAGAATTCTGAAGAAAAACACAATTCACGGTCGTGACAACCATTCGTGGTCATGACTTAGTATTCTTCAGAACAGAAAGTTGCCAACCAAGTATTCACGATCACGATATGTACTTTACGATCATGACCTTCATGGTTTTTGGTCAACTCTTATCTTCTTTCAACATCCGGATAAAATCGATCAACTGCCATCAACTATCAAACGAATAGACACCTATTGGAAGTCAACCAATCATGAATAGGTGCCTATCCATTGTGGATAAGGTCAAAGCCTTTCATCCAATCACAAAGAAGTGATGCAATCTTTTACCAATGGACACGACTCTTCATCTAGATGGATGCAACCATTCGTACTCTATAAATAGGGCTCCAAACTTCCCCATTTTCATGACAATTGGTGTGTGTGAGGAAAGTGTAGAATTATATGGTGTGATATAGTTCTAGAGAGAAAATCATTTAGTTTTCACTTTGTTCTAAGTTAGCGAGAAAATGTATAAGTGATTTAATCGTTATTTTGATCACTAGATTTCTCTAAATATTTGAGCGATTGTTGTATAAGTGTAATTGCAAATCACTTATCAATAAAAGTTTTCATTCTTCAATATTCATTTATTCGATATTCACAAAGAATAGCGTCCTAGCAGAGGTTCTGTACTAGTCAAGACTGAATTCAAAGCAGACGTAGGAATTGTGGGAATTGATGACTCCCATTAAAGAGTGGATACGGTTTGATCAACTTTAGCTTTCACTTGCAAACCTTACAACTTTACTTTGTCTTCTACTTATACTTTCTATTTCAAAGTTTATGATATGTCTATGTGTCATAATGTGTATTTCATGTTGAGTCTTTTATATTAATCAAGTTATATGCTTTTGAGTTAACTTTACGAGTAGTTTCGGCGTTAACGAGATTGTGTATAATCACTGGATCTGTGATTATAACGCTATTTAGTTAGCCAATATTTTTGGAATGGTAACTTGCTAAATATGGCTATGCGAGAGCGACCTGTACTAAGTATAGTAATATTGTTATCCAGGTTTATATAATTGTCTTAACTCGTTTGCACTAGATTTAGAAAAGTCATTTCATGTGTCGCTCTATGGTGAATAATTGAATATCTGAGTGTCTAAAACTGAATTTGTTAAAGTAATCTTGTGTACGTAATATCTTTGATAATTTTGCATGTTTTCTTTGTTATACTTGTTCATCGTGTTAATCTATACTGATTTCCTTCTACTCTAATCTATCTATTCAATTATCCATTTAACTACCAATCCAACCCACCAAAATAAAATCAAACTATTTTATTTTTCCTTGTTTCGTTCCTCTTGTTGATCTTTAGAGCTGGTTCCTTCCCTATGGGTTTTATATCTTTTAAAACTACATCACAACTGTATACTTGTAGTTATCATCACTTTTCTATTTTGATAAGTGGTATTGACAACACCTGTACTTTAAAGCCAAAATCTCATGAACAAGTTATTAAACTTATCAGTAGAAAAGTGGTGAACAGTACACATAGACCTTTTTGGCCCTATTCAGCCTATGAGCATGGGTGGGTACAGATATACCATGGTAATAATGGATGACTATTCCAAGTTTACATGGGTTGTCATGCTCAATAGTAAGGATGAAGCCTATGAAGGATTCTCCAGACTATGTAATAGAATAGAAGTTGAATAAAATGTTTTACACTCTAAAATAAGAAGTGATCATGGCAGAAGATTTGAAAATAAGCTATTTCCTGGATTTTGTGATGCCAAAGGCATTGAGCACAACTTTTCTGTTCCTCACATTCCCCAACAAAATGGGGTTGTTGAGGAAAAGAAAAGAACTATAGTTGAAATGGCTTGATCCATGCTTAGTGATAATAATTTACCAAAATATTCTTGGGTAAAGGCTGTAAACACTTCATGCTATTTATTAAATAGAGTCAATATAAGGTCAGTAACTGATAAAACTCCTTATGAAATCTGGAAAGGTAGAAAGCTAAAAATTGGGTATTTTAAAGCCTTTAGATGCAAATGTTTTGTACTTAAAAATAAAGAATAACTAGGAAAATTTGATCCTAAATCTGATGAAACAATATTTCTTAGCTACTCAATACATAGCAAGGCATACAGAGTCTTTGTCAAAAGAATAGCCTCTCTTGAAGAGTCAATACATGTAGATTTCGATGAATCTAACCATGTAGGTAGAAGAAATGGCTCAGAGGAAGATGGAGAAGTAATCTCACATAAACCATCCTCTGAACTAGAATAGGAAGAATCCTCAATAAAGAATGAACCATCTGAGCTAAATTTCTCAAATCAAGGAAATGAAGAGCAAGTTCCAAAAGCAAAAGAAGACCCTTCTCATCATGATCTACTCAAAGAAACAAGGACAAAGAAGGATCATCCAAAAAGATTAATTCTTGATGCACTGCAGAATCCGGTGCTCACTAGAGGACTACTCAGCAGAATGACAAGTCACCCTGCATTTGTCTCAATCATGGAACCAAAGAAATTCAAAAATGTAGAGCATGATGAAAGTTGGAAGATGGAAATGCAAGAAGAACTTGACCAATTCACCAGAGATGATGTTTAGGATTTAGTTCCAGCACTAAAGAATAAATCTATCATTGGAACCAAGTGGGTCTTCAGAAACAAACTAGACGAAGGAGGAAATGTAATAAGGAATAAAGCAAGACTTGTAGCTCAAGGATACAATCAACAAGGGGGAACTAATTATAATGAAACTTTCTCCCTAGTAGCCAAACTTAAAGCCATAAGAATCCTCTGCGCCTTCACATCTCATATGGGATTCAAACTATAAAAAATGGATGTAAAGAGCACTTTTTCTAAATGGAGTTGTCGCTGAAGAATCATATGTCAAGTAGCCTTCAGGATTTGAAGATCCAAAATATCCATGTCATGTATTCAAATTGAAGAAAGCCTTATATGGACTGAAGCAAGCTCCCAGAGCCTGGTATGAAAGGCTGACAAACTTTCTCACTTCCAAAGGATACATCAGAGGAAAGATAGAAACAACACTATTCATCAAAAGAAGAAACAAGGATATTCTCCTTGTACAGATCTATGTTGATGACATCATATTTGGAGCTACTGATAATAAACTATGCAAAAAATTCAGCTCTCAAATGAAGAATTAATTTGAAATGTCAATGATGGGAGAATTAACCTTCTTCCTTGGACTACAAATAAAGTAAAGCTCAAATTGCATATTCATCGCTCAATCCAAATATACCAAAGAGATTCTGAAGAAATTTGGTATAGAAGATGGAAAAGAAATGTCAACTCCAAAGGCCTCAAATACTATTCTCAGCAGAGATCTAGAAGGGAAGAAAGTTAAACAAAAGCTATTCAAAAGAATGATCGGATCTCTTCTATATCTCACAGCAAGCAGATTTGACATCTACTATGCTGTATGCTACTATGCAAGATATCAAAGTGATCCAAGGGAGTCACATCTAAGTGCTATAAAAACAATCATGAGATATCTTCTTGGAACCATCGAAGTTGGATTATGGTATCCAAATAATGGTGATTTCTCACTTAAAGGATTTACTGATGTTGATTATGGAAGAGATCAATTGGAAAGAAAGAGCACTACTGGAGGATGTCATTTTCTTAGAAACTGTATTGTCTCTTGGTACAACAAGAAACAGACCTCGGTAGCACTGTCAACTCTAGAAGCTGAATATATGGCTGCAGGAAGCTGTGTTGCTCAAGCTCTATGGATCAAGCAATAATAAATGTATAATTACACCTATTATCATGATATTTTTACTTATAAAACAATATGTTTAAAGTCATTTTATACTTCATATAAAAGATTTCACGTAGTATGTAGTTGTTTTTTATGCAAGTACAGAAACTAGGTGAATCTTTGGTGTAAAATGATCAAAGATGGAATTCTATGTAAAAAGAGTGAAAAAGGTGCAAAAAGATGCATGGAACACAAAGAATTGGCTTACGATCAAAGTTTTCAAAGATCGACAAAGTTGCAAAGAAGAATCATTAAGAAAAGCACATGTCATGATCCTGACTCCCATTTCACGGTCGTGACTTGTCATCTTTCAAAAATAACTAATGTTCACGATTGTGACATGTATATTACACTCGAGACTTGTAATGATTTTTTGTGTACTCTTCTCAACTTTCAACCGTCGGATAAGAACGATCAACCGCCATCAACCTCCATCAACTGTTAGATGAAAATACACCTTTTGGAAGCAATCCAATCATGAAAAGGTGACTTTCCATTGAAGATGAGGATGAAACCTTTCATCCAATCACATTAAAGTGATGAAACTCTTAGCCAATGGACATGACTCTTCGTTTGGATAGACTCAACCCTTCGCACTCTATAAATAGAGTCCCAAACCAACCAATTTCGTGTGGCATATGGTATAGTGTGATATGGTTGATGCATATGAAGAATGTGTGTATGCATAGATAGAGAGTGAAAATTGTATAGATTTCATTATGTTCAAAGTGTTAGTGAGAAAAATGTATAAGTGATTTGATTCTTATTTCGATCACTAGATTTCTCCACAAATTCAAGCGATTGTTATATGAGTGCAATGGCAAAGAACTTATCAATAAAAGTTTATATTCTTCAACATTCATTTATTCGATATTCACAAAGAATAGCATCCTAGCGGAGGTTCTGTACGAGTCGAGACCGAATTCAAAGTAGACGCAGGAATTGTGGGAATTGACGACTCCCATTAAAGAGTGGATACAGTTTGATCAACTTTAGCTTTCACTTGCATACCTTACAACTTTACTTTGTTTTCTACTTATACTTTCTAATTTGAAGTTTATGATATGTTTATGTGTCATAACAAGTATTTCATCTTGCGTCATTTATATTAATAAAGTTATATGCTTTCGAGTTGACTCAAAGAGTGATTTCAGGGTTAACAAAATTATGTATAGTTACTGGATCTATGATTATAACACTGTTTAGTGAGCTAACATTTTTGGAGTGGTAACTTGCTAAATATGGCTATGTGAGAGCGACCCGTACTAAGCATAGTATTATTGTTATCTAGGTTTTTATTAGTGTCATAATTCGTTTACCCTAGATTTTGAAAAGTCATTTCATGAGTTGCTTTGTGGTGAATTATTGAATATTTGGGTGTCTGGAACTGTGTTTGTTAAAGTTATCTAGTGTATGAAATATTCTTGATGATTTTGCATGTTTTTCTCTACTATACTTGTTCTTAGGGAATATCTATATAGTTTACATCTTCTCTAATCTGTTCATGCATCTGTCTATTCATCAATCTACCATCCAAACCCTACAATTTATTTTATTTTCTTATGTTCCATAACTCTAGTTGATCCTTAGAACTGAATTCCTTCCCCGTGGGATCGATATCTTTTAAAACTACATCGCAACTGTATACTTGCAGTTATCATCATTTTTCTATTTGATAAGCGGTACTGACAACACCTGTTCATATTTAGAACTTTTATATTATCAGTAGAAAAGTGGCGAAC